>CANXYC010709198.1:0-11467 GCA_948193065.1 Aleurites moluccanus
CAGCATTTTCGTAATTAATTGGGTTATATTTGATTGTTGCATATCATTTAGGTTGTCATTTGGGTTCTACGCGGTACTGGTCGCTTATGCATCACCCGTACCCTAGGACCGTCACGACTTCCGAGATAGGTCGTGACATTAATACATGTCATACTTGTCCTAAAGCCAAACTTAAGAGACTTACCTTTCTTGTTCATAGCAATAAGAGTACTATACCTTTTGATCTTGTACACATTGATGTATGGGGACCTTATTCAGAAAAGGATTTGTATAGCAACCATTACTTCATGACTATTGTGGATGATTTATCTAAATATGTGTGGGTATTCTTAATGAAACATAAATCCAATGTGTCTTTTCTTTTACCACAATTTCATCAGTTTATACTTACTAAGTACAATACTACCATAAAGATCATTAGGACTAATAATGGGCTTGAGTTTCATCTGCATGCATTTTACAATTCAAAAGGCATAGTTCACCAAACCTCATACCCATACACCCCTTAGCAAAATGGTATTGTTGAGAGGAAAAACCAACACATACTTAACATAGCCAGAGCCCTTTTATTTCATTCCCACCTTCCAACCAAGTTTTGGGGAGATGCTGTGTTAACTATTGTGGATCTTATCAATAGAACCCCTACCTCAGTTTTACACAACAAAACACCTTATGAAACACTTCATTCTCAACAACCTTCTTATAAGTACCAAAGAACATTTGGTTGTCAGGTATTTGTTGTGAATCATACTCCACATAGAAGAAAATTTGAATCTAGATCCAAGAGTTGTGACTTTTTAATGTATTCTTCCACAATGAAAGGTTATAAACTTTATGATTTGGAAACATATAGTACCTTCATTTCAAGACATGTAGAGTTTCATGAGGACCAATTTCCATTTCAATCCAGTTTCAATTCAAATCAGTCAAATTCCATTGAGTCACATTCTTGTGATGTGTTTCATTTACCTACACCATTTGCACAGTCAATTCCTCAATCTCAAATGTCATCCTCATCACAACAATCACAATCACAGTCTTATTTACCTTATAATGTACCTTTTTCTCAATCACAATTACAATAGGAACAATTTCTATCTTTTGATACATCTCAACTGCAGTCAGAGTCAATAACCCAAAATGATACAATTACTTCCTTTTCTCCTCAAACTCAATTTAATAATGTTGTTCCAGACACATGTCATGATACAATCCTTACACATAATGATTCAAAACCTCAATTTCCTCTTATTACTCATGATCATCAGTTAATTGTTAGGAAAAGTTTCAGAACTGCCAAACCACCTTCCTACTTAAAAGACTATCATCTATAACTTCAAAAATCTTCAAATCCATCTATTTCTTCAGTGACAGCACATCCAATCCAACATTTTCTCCCTTATGAAAAACTTTCACCTCAGTATTATCATTTTGTTATGTCACTCACCACAAACTCATAACTAAAAACATATGAACAATCTTGTCACTTTGATCATTGGAGTGAAGCAATGAAAGCTGAGCTTGATACTTTGGAGTCTAATCACACTTGGACAGTTATATCTCTTCCACCAAATAAGCAAGAAATAGGTTGTAACTGGGTCTTCAAAACCAAATTAAACTAAGATGGGACTTTAGAGAGACACAAGGCCAGGCTTATTGTAAAAGGATACAACCAGAGGGCATGTTTTGATTACCAAGAGACTTTTAGCTTAGTTGTTAAACACATAACTGTCAGAGTCTTTCTTTCCTTAGCTATTGTATATGGTGGCATTTTGCTCAGCTAGATATCAATAATGCATTCCTTAATAGTGACCTAAATGAAGATGTTCACATAACTATTTCTCTTGGTTATCAGATTCAGGGGGGAGAGTTTGGCAGAATCCATTAACAGGAGCAAAGAAAATTTGGTTTGTAAACTGCAAAAATCTTTATATGGATTGAAGCAGACCTTTAGGCAATGGAATGCTAAGTTTACATATTCATTACTTAGGCTTGGATTTACTCAATCAAAAACAGATTACTCATTGTTTACAAAGAAAATGGACAAAGGTTTCATAACATTTTTAATTTATGTTGATGATATTGCAATAGCTATCAATGACAGGTCCTTCCTTAAACAATTGAAGATTGACTTAAATGCTCATTTTAAGCTCAAGGATTTGGGAACTCTAAGATACTTTCTAGGACTTGAAATAGCAAGGTCCAAGTTGGGAATTTTTGTGTGCTATAAGAAATTTACACTTGAGCTTCTTGAAGACTATGGTCAATTGGGAGCAAAGCCAAGTAGAATACCAATTGAAGTCAATCACAAGCTTACACACACTAACCAAGGCAAACTAAAAGATGCAATATATTACAGACAACTGGTTGGGAAATTGTTATATTTAACATTGACCAGACCAGACATCTGTTACACTGTGCACATCCTTACACAATTCATGGATAGTCTTTCTGATGTGCACTTGCAAGTTGCCTTTAAGGTCCTAAGATATATCAAAAAGGCATCAGGTCAAGGAGTTTTGTTCTCTGCATGCTTAAATTTAAAACTTATGGCCTACTTAGATAGTGACTTGGGAGAGTGTAATGAGACTAGAAAGTTATTGTCTGGGTATTATGTATTCATAAGAAGCTCAATGGTTAGTTGGAAGTCTAAAAAGCAGTATGTGGTGGCAAGGAGTTCAATGGAGGAAAAATACAGATCTATGGCTTCCATTTCTTGTGAGATTTTATGGCTCATCTCTTTGCTAAAAGACTTTTAAGGTTGAACAAAAGGAAGCAGTGCCTCTTTGCTGTGATAATATGTCAGCCATTCAGATTGCTAAGAACCCAGTTTTACATGAAAGGACAAAACATGTCGAGCTTGACTGTCACTTCATAAGGGAGAAAGTTTTGTTTGGTGTTATTGTTGTCACATCCCAAAACCACCGGTGCAATGGTTATAGGGCAAGTGTAGGCATAAGGCCACCATACACCCATATAACCTGGATCAAATATACAACACATACTAGCATCATGCCAAATATCCATATCTTATATATCTCATCAACCTGATATGACATTTCCTCTCGTTCCTTACTGATCAAAAGATAATTCTAGCATCAATATGAAATAAGAAAAAGCCTACAATGCCATCCATGGCAATAAAAGAATAAGCAACATCACACACATCTACGAAGCTTCTAAGAGTATACTTCTCATAAACATGAATACATATATATATTATTCAACTATTATCCAAAAATATTATATAAAAGAGTTTTCTTATAGAGAAGGAAATCAAGAAGCTCTGTCTTTAGGATTAACTCTCTCTCGAGCTAAGCTAGAACCTGAAATCCACAGAAGAGTGGTGATCATTCAACTCAGTAAGATGTGAACAATCAGAATGGATAATATATATAGAATACTTAAATAGCAAATCTTGAATATGTACCAGGGTACTAGAAATAAATCTTAACATACACATTAATATCATAAGTGCTTATAAAGGGTAGCACTATTCAATCATTTCATAATACATATATGAATATCAAATTATAATTCTTTTTAAGAACATAAATGTCTATAAAGAATGGCATTATCAAATAAACATAACATAGAACTGATATCATATCATAACGTTTAGGTAGCCTTGCTACCTTCACGTGGCACATATGCTTGCACAGGCATATGCCTAGAGCTCGTGATCCCTTCTAGGTGGAACACTGATATTATACCCTATCAGCCAGGTTTCCTCTATGCACATTGGACCAATGAATTAACTCTCATTAGGAAAAACGTTCTATAATATATGTTCCGTGATATACATATTATGTATTGGTTCAACAGTAATTAAAAGTGATCAAGAGATCACAACATATAAATAACATATCATATTATGCATAACAAAGGCTTATTAATAAACTTGGTCCAAGGAAAATAACCAAGTCATTATCAACATGCAAAGATCTTATTTAAAGAGGGTTTCAATAAATTGAATTCATAAATAACATATACATATATATGAATATAATATATTTTAACAAAAATTCTCATATGGAGAATCATATACATGAAACGAAATTCACACTTAACTCTTAGCACTAAAAAACTTTCTAATCAAGCTCAACTCTTGCTCAAATCTAAAAGATCCTTAATTCCTTGAGTTCTCTTCTTCTAAATAAAAATCTCCAAAATTCTAAAATTTAGGATTTTCTCAAAACAATCACATAAAATAATCCTCCATAAATTCTAAACTCCTTAGAGTCTCTATAAACAAATTTTCGCATTAATTTAACCATTAATAGAGGATGAATAATAGTTATAAAGAAAATCTACTATTCATAGCACTATTCATCCAAAAATCATAAATCCTCATACTATTAAATCTAACCATAATTATTAGCCATTAATGCTCACAAAAGATCACCCACAACTTAAAAATAACTATTTTAACTAACAAAAAACTTTATTCAAGCTAGAGAGAAGATTTGAGAAAATTACCTTATTTTTTCCTCCAAATAAATTTTGAAGAATTTGGCTTGAATTGATGCTCTTATAGTTTTTAATTTGTGTTTTCTAGCATTAATAAGGCTTAATTGGAGTATTAAAACCTTAAAAATGAAGAAAAAATGACTTATGATTGAGAGGAATAGGAAATGGAAAAGAAGAGAGAAGAAGAAAGAAAGAAAAAAATGAAGTGAAAAGAAGCTACTGCCAAAAAAATAAACCTCGACTTTACTATTCATGTGCACTTTTCATGTTATTGTCACATGTACTATTCATGCGCACTGTTTACATACACTATTCACGAAAGAAGCTGGAAAAAATCACTTCAGTAGCACATGCTAAACTGGCTCTATCTTGAGCTACATAAATCTAAATGTCTCGATTCTTTTTTCCACTTAAACTAGACACATAAGACTACAACATATTTCAAATTCTGTTTTTAAAACCTTGAACATAAATTCACAAAATTCTGCACAAATACAAACTCTGAAATTTAAATCAAAACAAACAAATCTCACTTCCAAAATAAATATTTCATAATAAATCTTATATATATCATTACAAGAATTTCAGAATATATACAAGTAAAAGAAATCTCAGGTGTTACAATTGTTGTTTAATACTTAAGATCGGAGGAGCAGATTGTAGATACATTTACAAAGATATTGCAACCGAGATACTTCTGCTATCTTTTAAACAAGATTAACATACATGATATGTATGCTCATTTTGAGGGGGAGTGTGAAGAAACAAAATAGAAGAGAGTTTTATCATTTTCTCATTCAGAGTTACAAATCATAAAAAAATCAAAATACAAACTAAACAATTAGGTCTAACTTAAGTGACTTCAAAATAATTTAAATAAGTGATTTTGAAATCTGAAATGGGTTCATTTAGATTTGATAGGATGGAAATGTCTTAAGATTTGGAAATGAATATTTTTATACATAAAATAAACCTCATAACTTATTTCGGATTAAAAATTATAATTTATTATTCTTAAAATTCCAATATTTAGGGCCGTTTGATTTTCTATTTGTTGAAACGGTCAAAAAATTGATTGTTGTTACCCTCCGCATTAAAAGTTGACAATTATCTTAATTAAATACTTTTTTTTTTCTAAGTAACAAATATGTTGTATTTCATAAGATTGTATATCAGTGACATCCGGTTGCGTGATCATTTCTTTCCTTTTCACATGATTTTAATGTGAATAAAATTTAAGATGTTCAAATTTGAATTTTAGACTATAATTTGTATACTAAAATTATTATTTTTTTATTATCACATAGTATTTAAATTTATTGGGCCCAATTAATTCAAGTCACAAGATATTTATTTTCTTCATTTATAAAGCTCCAACTCAAAATTTTATTTAAATGGAACAAACTCCTTATTACCCAAATCAATACGTATTAATTTATTTTTATTTTTGATATTCATACCCTGTTTATCTAATATAAATATTATACTTGTGTATATATTGAAATTATGAGATTGGCAAAATAAATTTCATAAGAATTTATAAATAAATAAATTTTATAACAAATAAATAAATCATATCAAATTTTATAAAGTATATTGTATATTTATACATTTTATATTTGATAAAAAGAAAATTTTATTTAGAATTATATTCAATTAATTCTATGGAATTAATTGAATTTAAAAAAATGATATCAAATTGTATAAAATTTTCAAATCAACTTTAAATGAGTAAGATTGAAAATTTGACAAACTAAATTTAATTAATTTTGCAAGTATATATTTAATGCCATGGAGACTTTCGTTTTCAATTTTTCATTTATATTTTTTATTGATATTTTCATATTTACTATACCAAGCATAAGAATTCTATTTTAATTATAAGTGAATTTTATTAATAAAATTATTTCTACATTTGTTTGATCTAATAAAACATGATGTAAATAGAAATGGATTATATATAATTAATAATCAAGTTTTTATATGTTAATGATTATTTAAATAGTTCATATTTTTTTATAAAAAAATTATCCTCCAAAAACTTAAAATGTATTTTAAATATGATAAACAGTGCTTAACAATCATATAAAAAGCGAGGTAAAATTCTAAAAATAATAATGAATTTTATTTTTTAATATTAATTTTATTGATAATATTTAATTTTTGATATTTTTTAAATATTTTAAGAATATTACAGCTGCGTAGGAACGATCCAAGCAGACCTTATTTGAATTCAACAACACTATCTCTTGTTTTCTGCTCTTTACGCACAAAAGTAAATACAATAATTTATAATTAAAAAATCAGTTTTTTTAATGAATATTCTAAAAATATACATTAAAAATTGAAAATTCAAATAAATTTAAAAATAAAATAAATGAGTAAAAAAGTTGAGATTCTGACCTATCATTTGAGATGATAATGATTATATCGAAATATAATTTTATCAAAATATATTATTTTTTTCATACAATTCATTTTTATATTAATTTATTTATAATTGTCTAATATAACTGTTTTATAACTGTATTTTATTTGAATTAACTGTTTTAAGAGTATTCGTTAGAAAAATCGTTAAAAAATATAAATAAATTATTTTTTAAAAAAATATTATGTATAAGACATACGTTAATTACAGATGTCTATAATATCTGATAATTTTAAACAATTTATATTAGACATAATTAACTCTAAATACTGTGCTTTGTGTGGAATGTTAATTTTAAATATTTTAGTTTCAGAGCAGCCTAATCATTTGAGTTGAACATATGATAAAAAAAATCTGTTCATTTTGTCTATAATATGCACCTGAGATTTTATTATGTTATTGACTAAACCAACGTAGACTATTACAATTTCCTATGTTGTTTCACATTTTAACTTATCATCATCAAAAAGCCAATGTTTAATTGTTATGACTAAAATGGCGTATCCAAGTTTGAGAGGTGTAATCAGCCCATTACAAAATTCAACAGGAAAAAGTTAGTCTTTATATATATATATATCAATTTGATATCTTTTTGACTTTTATAAATTTTTTCACTTAAAATATAAAGAAAAATTTATCTTCATTTCCTATATACAGTACATATGAATGCATAGAAAAAATGAATAATGAAAAATTAGTCTATTATTCCTTTTGTTTTGACTGAATAGTTTGTAAATTATTTACAATTAGTCTATTAGTTGGCAACTTGGTTTAAAATAAAAAAAAAAAAAAAAACAGAAAAAAAAATATTTACAAATGCATACTTGATTTTTTTGACATTTATAAAATCATTTAAAATATATTTAGTAGTTTTCATTTTTAATCCTATGAAATCAGTTATACTTAGAAAGAAATTGCATCAAAATTGATAGAATTTGTAATTGATTCTAAATTTGTAATATAATTTCAAATGAATTCAATATTGAGTCGAAATTGTAGAAGTTCATGAATGAAACATCTCACTTATATGTTAAAGGAGTTTGGGTGATATAGCGGAATATCAATGGAAAAAAATAAAATCCTATTATAATCTATTGATTCATGTACGAATACCGAAAATAATCTTTTATAACTTATTGATTTTAGAAATACCAGAAAATAGGCTTCAATTTTGTTGATTTCTAAGAAATATCGAAACTTAAAGAAAATTTTTTTTATTCAGCTATTCATCAACTCTGTCCTTTTATAAGGCAAAATGTAGATATATATATGTTAAAAAAAAACATAAAACCCTAACATGCTAAAAGGCTATGGCCCAAAGTAAACAAAAACAAAAACAATTCACAAAATAAGTAAAAACGCGCATAAAATTTCAGAGGCTCAGTTCGTACGTTAAACAATTGAATTTGGAGTCAAAACTGGGTTGTGCCTGGTTTTCCGAGCATTGTTCTAGATCTCTGAACGAAAACGAGTACTTTATGGGTCTCATGGTTCATCCTGCATTGAAAGTTATAGCTTTTCAAAGGTAACCTGCGAGAAAGGCCTTATTTTGCTTCTCCAGAAACTGTAAGGTCCGCTCCTCTATTTGTTGGCCCACATCATTGGCTCTCTCGACTCATTAGATATACGAGCAACTTGCTCGACCATGACATAGCTCGACGATAAGACAACTTAAATCCCTTATGTATGAGTTACCTCTAGAGATCTAGTATCATAAGAGATCAAGCTTCACCAAGATGCTCCAACTCGAATATGAACTACCTCCATAAGACGAGCATCATAAGAGGTCGAGTTTCACAAAAACCTTCCAGAGACAAAGATGAGCTCCTTTAGTTCGAATACGAGTAACTTATTGGAGTCTTCCTAGACGAAGAGCTCCAACGGGGTCTTCACTCCAGAAAAAAAGAATTCATTTCAGAATAAAGCATTTATGTCAAAAACTTCACTATAAGTACATGAATGATATCAAAAGACCAATATAAGGAAGACTACTAGTCCTATCAGTTCAGACTTTGACACTCCTTTTTACCATGGAAATATTGTCATTTGTGTACGTATTCTCATCCGTCAGCTTAGCTGAGTTAGGATAAAAGGAAAAATTACAAGATTTTCAAGTAAGCTTTCTTCTATTAAAAAATTCCTAACAAGGACCAGGAAGAGATCAGCTCTCCTCCCTCCATAAACTTGTTAACTTATGCATCAGAGACTTGCTGCCGGGAACAACTCTCAAAGAGCTCTTAACCTATTCTTTTTCTATCCAAAGGTCATGCACCTCAACTTCAGGCGATGAGCTCTTTGCCACTGAAATTAGGCTTTCCGTCTTGGCTTCACACGACTGATCATTTATCTCTAAATTTAGGCGATGAGTTTTATCTCATGCACCACCATAGCACCAAGGGCCTTCCGAGAACAAGTGAGACAGATTTTGCCTCATCAATATTAAACATGAAAATGAAATTTATTGCATAAGTTACAGTTAAAATGGACAAATAGTTTATTTAAAATGAATGAACATTTAGATTTGATATATATCATATTGGTCTTTTTAATAATGTTTCACTTTATAATATGCATAAAAATTTACTGGCATTATTAAACATATATATTTAATAATGTTACACCTATATCTAAACATTTTAATATATTTTATTTGCAAATGTGAATTCTAATATCTTTTCCTCCTAACACAATATAAAATTTCACAGAATGAATGTTCTTAAGTTTAAATTCATTTATTTAAAAAAAAAAAAAACTATTCCTCCTTTGTTTCCTTGAATAATTAAGTAATTTTCCTTTCACGAGCTTACAAAATAAAATAAAAATAATTATTACAGCTATTATAAACATATTTAATATTTGTCATGAAGATCACTAATTCTCAATTATTAAAATTTTGTTATTTTCTGGTAGCAATTTAATTAATTGGCAATAGTAAAATATAATGTAGCTTTGCCCTATATTGAAGATTAAGGCAGTGATCATGTGAGAATTGCGGATTTATTTTATTTTATTTTATTTTAATTTATTTTTAATATATTCCTTTCTCAAAGAATCCTTGACCTTATTTTCGCTGTCCTGCTCGTGCTTCTAAAAATTGGTGTGAAAGAAAGGATTTTTTGCTTTCTTATTCACAAGAAAGCTAAAGAAAACCAGAAAGAAAGAAAGGGAAAAAATTTTAATGTGAAAAGAAGGATTGTTAATACCAATTTAATGGTACTACTTAATTTAGCTTGTAATTTAAATATATTTTTTTATCTTGAAAAATTAGTTCAATTGGAATGTACTCTATTTCAAATCAAAATAATGTTTACAATGTTGAGATTGATAATGTAAGGATTTTTAATTTAGAATAAATTTTGAAAGTAGAGGTATAAATTAATGTTTTTAATTTATTGATGCATGTTTTTATTTATCACCTCATTAATTTAATTTAATTTTTTTATTATAATAATTTTATAAATATTATTAATTAATACGATTTGAATTATTTTTATTGACCAATCAAATAATATAAATTTTTTTAATTAGCGATACACGTATCGATAATCAAATATATTTAATCGACTAACTAAATATCCTTATAATTTTGAAATAGCTGACTAATTTTGAGGCGTTTATAAGTTTGTAATAAGAAAAAACACAATGTTAGGTAAAGGATTATAATGTTCACCTACTTACAATGTGGCTTAATTAGTCTTGGGACTAAATTCCAACTTTCAAGTCAAAACATATATGGAGATAATGGCTGCTTTTTTTATTTTTATTTTTATTTTTTAAGTTAATGGGCATAAAATTCTGACCAAAATTTTGTCAGGCTGCTTAATATGACCGGCGATGCTATAAATAAATAAATTGCGAATGCCAGAGGCAATCTAGTTGGCTGCTTCTATCTTTATCCATGCCCTTAAATGCAAACTATATAATAATATTCTGTATCATTTTTTAGACTAAATGTACAGCTCGTTTCTAAATCTTTAGCAGTTATACGAGTTCGTACTTTTAGTTAGTTTTAATTATAATTTTTATTTAATTTATATTTTTTAAAAAAATTTAAATATATATATATATATATATATATATATATATATATATATATATATATATATATATATGATGTAATTAACATTTATATTTATACTTTTTAAAAAATTAACTAATTAATTAATATATTTTTGTAATATCTGCCCTTTTTTTTGAAGTGTCATTATCAATTTTATTTTGTTTGGAGAATTTTAAAATTTAATGAGAAGTTTGGAAATCTCAGAAATTTTACTTTGACTGCAGCTGAATTCAGTATTGGCCATTACTTGCTCTTAAAGACATATTTGGGTAAAGTGTAAAACATGAAAGTTGTTAATTTATGTTTTAACTATAATTCTGCAAAATGGTTTGATAAGATTCTGATTATGTTATAAGTTGTGTCTATTTGAGCAAGGCTGGTTCGAATGAGAACTCCTGCAGGGATGCAGTGTGTGTTTGTAATTTCTGGGAATGACTGAGGCAGAATTTGTTGAAGTTGTAAACATGAAATATGTTTCTGTGTGTGTTGAGAGTATGCCTATAAAATTT
>CANXYC010709214.1:0-28868 GCA_948193065.1 Aleurites moluccanus
GGTACCGACGATTTCCGAAAAATTTTCTCGTTTTCGCTCTAACTGAGTTTCTAAAATTATTATTGGTCATTTCGATATTTTTAATCCATATACTGAGAACTTATTTCCCAAAAACTTGTTATGCATAAATATGGGGTATTACAAAAAGTTGGTTCGGTGGCGAAAAACAGTAGGTTAATTGGCATGTCAATGTCGCTGGCGACAATGACATTCAATTGGTAGGCCTATGGAATACAAACCAATAGGCCAATGACAAATGAATTAGGCATTTCATCGAACATGTGGTGGGCATACAATGGCAAGCCAATAGGTTAGGTTAGGTGGCAAACTTGACTTGCCCAATTCAACAAACACAAAGTCACATTGTCAAACAAGGTATAGGTATCAAAGAAACACAGTTAAATAATATTAAATTAGGATCAATTGGCATGAGAATTCAAGCAAAAATCAAAGGAAAATGGACAATGTGAATAGTACAAAACCATTCGGCCAAACAAGGGGTTTTAAGGCAAGGTTCCAATCAACAATTCAATCAATTAGGCATGTTTTAGGATGCAATATAGACTCACCTAAGCTTCCAAATCACCTTGAACAAGCAATCTCCAAGCCAATTCAACCGAATTCCTCCAATAGGGCAAAATAAAGCACTTTGATCCAAACTTCAATTCTACATCAATTAATCCATCAATTAGTTGCCTAATCACATCCAATTGACTAATTCTAACATCAATTAACATAAATGAACACTAAATCATCAACTCATTTCTTACAACTTCAATTTAGCCAACCAGTTTAGGGATTTCCACAAATTAGTATCAATTGAAGCAAATTGACTTCAAACCCATCTAATTCAACCTAAATAACATCTAAATAATCAATTAAACTAAACAAATAAACTTCTTACCTCAAATGGACAAAGTGGTTGAAATCTTCAAGCTCCCCCCTTTGATTTCCTATGCTCTTTTCTACAAATTAAGAATAGAAATGAGTTAAGCTATATGAAAACTCAACTTTTCCATCAATTTCCTTAAGAAATCTATAGGAAATGAAGAAGAAATTGAAGAAGAAAAGAAAGGAAGGTGGTTCGGCTCTAATAATGCAGAAGAAGAAGAATGAAGACAACTTGGCTAAGGCAAAATAAATAGAATATCTAATTTGGCAAATTACAACTAACTCCCCGAACTTCCGTCCATTACACTTTGGTCTAAAATTTTCTGTAATTTATTCTGTCAATTCTGTTAAGATTTAGATATCAGAGTGAGGAGTCAATAAGCTTATTTTAATTTATCCTTTATAAAAATAGTTCTGAAGTCATTCTGTAACCCCGACCGTCCAATTTTCACTATTCACCTTTAACTTCCATTTATTTATGATTATGCCATTAGTTACATTTTCAATGTTCCTAAATGATTTTCACTTCTTTCTTTTTACCAAAATTACACATAAATTATGGTGATCTTTTACCCCTGGATCAACTTCAGAAATTCTTCTGTTGACCGGACTACTAATTTCTCAGCAGTGTTTCCGACAACGTCACTTTCAGGAAAAATATCAAGTTTGCTTTCTAACTGTGTCTCTAAAATTATTTCCTATCATTTCAAGACTAATGAACCACATTCTGAGAATTAATTCATGCATGAGAATTATAACTTTCTAGGGTATTACATTCTACCCCCCTACAAATAAATTCGTCCTCGAATTTAAATAAAACATACCTCACTGCTGGAACAGAAATGGATATCTGCTCCTCATCTCCTGCTCGCTCTTCCATGTACACTCCTCCATGGACTGATTCCTCCAAAACACTTTGACCATCGGGATCTCCTTATTCCGTAGCTATTGCACCTGTCTATTAATAATCTCCACAGGAATCTCCTCATAAGATAGATCATTACTGAGATCCACTTCCTGAACCTCCAAAATGTGCGATGGATAAGACACATACTTTCGCAGCATCAATATATGAAAAACTGGATGTACATGAATCATACTGGGTGGAAGAGCCAATCTATAAGCTACACTACCAATACTCTCAAGAATATCAAACGGACCTATAAATCGTGGTGATAACTTACCCCTCTTCCCAAATCTCATAACACCTCTCATCGGTGAGACCTTAAGGAAGACATGATTACTAATTGCAAAATGTACATCCTTCCTCTTTGGATCAGTATAACTCTTCTGCCTACTGAAGGTAGTCCTCATCCGATCTCTGATCATAGGAACCTTTTCCATAGTCTCTCTGATCAACTCTGGCCCCTCTAGCTGCTTTTCTCCCGGCTCCACCCAACACACTGGAGATCTATATTTCCTACCATATAGTGCTTCAAATGGAGCCATACCAATAGAAGAGTGATAACTGTTGTTGTAGGAGAACTCTATTAATGGCAGATAATAATCCCAGTTACCTTTGAAATCCAGATCATATAATATCAACATATCCTTCAAAGTCTGGATTGTCCTCTCCGACTGCCCATCAGTCTGCAGATGGAAAGCAATATTGAACCGTAACTGGGTACCTATAGCCTCCTGAAATTTCTGTCAAAACCGAGATGTAAACTGTGTACCCCTGTTTGATATAATCACCAAATGAACTCCATGAATTCGCACAATCTTATCCACATACAACTGTACGTACTGAGCTGTCGTATAGCTGGTCTTAGCCTCCAAAAAATAAGCAGACTTCGTCAGACGGTCAACAATCACCCAAATAGAATTATAACCCCTCGAAGTCCTCAGTAGACCAACTATAAAATCTATGGTAACTTGCTCCCATTTCCACTCTGGCAACTCTATCTATTGAAGTAGCCTCGATGGCTTCTGATGCTCAATCTTAACCTGCTGACAGGCTAAGCATTTAAACACAAACTGAGCTACATCTCTCTTCATCCCAGACCACTAATAAACATCCCTTAGATCATGGTACATCTTGGTAATCCCTGGATGTACACTATATGCTGAGTAGTGAGCCTCTCTCATAATCCGATCTCGTAGCCCATCAAAATCTGGTACACAAATACGCTTCCCACATCTCAATATCCCATCCTCTACTGTGAACTCTGTCATCTTCCCACTCTATACCTCTCCTTTGAGCTTCAGTAGATAAGGATCCTTGTCCTGAGCCACTTTAATATCATCAATCAACAGTGACTTCACCCGAAATTGGGCTATCAGAGCCTGATTCTGATCCTAGGATCCCAACTCCAACTCTACTCCCAAATCTGCCAACTTTCTCATCTGTCTAATCAATGGCCTCCTGCCAATCATAATATGAGCTAGACTGCCCATCGATTTCCTGCTCAAGGCATCAGCCACTACATTGGCCTTCCCTGGGTGGTAAAGAATCTCGCAGTCATAATCCTTAAGAAGCTCCACCCATCTGCGTTGCCTAAGATTCAAATCTTTCTACTGAAATATATACTATAGACTCTTATGATCAGTATATATCTCACATTTCGATCCGTACAAGTAATGTCTCCAAATCTTCAAGACAAAAATCACCGCTGCCATCTCCAGATCATGAGTCGGATAATTTGCTTCATGCTTCTTTAACTGACGAGAAGCATAAGCAATTACCCTACCCATCTGCATCAGTACATATCCCAAACCAACCCGTGAAGCATCACAATACACTGTGAATTTCTCCCCCTCTACTGGTAATGCCAATACTGGAGCACTAGTGAGGCAATACTTCAATGTCTTGAAGCTGTAGTTACACTTATCAGTCCAGACATACCACTCCTGTTTCCTCATCAGTCTAGTCAATGGAGCTATAATCCGGGAGAAATTCTTCATAAACCTCCTGCAATATCCAGCCATACCCAAAAAACTGCGCACCTCTGAAACACTGGTAGGTTGTGGCCAATTAGCAACTGCTTCGATCTTCTGAGGATCCACCTTAATCCCATCCTTGCATATCACATGCCCAAGGAGGCACACTTCAGTTAACTAAAACTGGCACTTAGATAACTTAGCATTCAAATGATGCTCCCGAAGTGTCTACAAAACAATCCTCAGATGTTCCCTGTGCTCCTCCCCACTCCTGGAATATATAAGTATGTCATCAATGAATACAATGACAAACTTATCCAAATACGACCTGAACACCATGTTCATCAAATCCATAAAAGCAGCAAGTGCATTGGTCAACCCAAATGGCAACACCAAAAACTCATAATGCCCATATTGGGTTCTGAAAGCAGTCTTAGGTATATCACCCTTCTTAATCTTCAACTGATGATACCCAGACCTCAGATCAATCTTAGAAAAATGGTCGGCACCCTGCAGCTGATTAAACAAGTCATCGATCTGTGGCAATGGATACTTGTTCTTCACTGTGACTTTGTTCAGCTATCTGTAGTCTATACACATCCTCAAAGAGCCATCTTTCTTCCTCACAAACAGTACCAGTGCACCCCAAGGAGAACTAATCAGTTTGATGAACCCTCTATCGAATAGCTCCTGTAACTGTATCTTTAATTCCTTCAGTTCAGCTGGAGCCATTCTGTATGGTGGAATAGATATAGGGTCTGTGTCTGAATACACCTCTATCTCAAACTCAATCTCCCTATCAAGGGGCAATCCTGGGAACTCCTTAGGAAATACATCAAGAAACTCCTGAACTACGGGTATCTGATCTAACTGTATAGAAGACTTTTGTACATCTACTACATGTGCCAAATAGGTTGAACAGCCTTTCCCAATCATCCTCCTGTCCTGGATAGCAAAAATCAGGTTAACCCGGAACTCCCAAATATCACCCTGAAACTCAAACTCCGGCTGCCCCTCAGGCTGAAATCTAACTCTCTTCCAATAACAATCTATAACAGCTCTGTGTCTCGTTAACCAGTCCATACCTAAGATAACATCTAGCTCTAATATAGGCAACTCAATCAAATCAGCACGCAAGATGTTATCATCAATCTCAATAATACAATCAGGGTAGTAATAATTAACATCCACAGTATCACCCATTGGAGTAGCAATCATCAATGGCACATCTAATAATCTCCTCTCCTTATTCAATTTGGGTGCAAAATGTGGTGACACAAAAGAATGAGTAGCACCCGAATCGAATAAGGCATCTGCAATCTCATTTTGAATCAAGATGGTACCTGTAACCACGTTGTCGGATCTCTGGGCCTCCTAGGTGTTGACAGCAAACACTCTGTCCTGGCCCCTACTAGCTGGAGCCTGACTACCACTAAGAGCCTATCCTCCCCTGTCTCTGCCTCTGGCTGTAGCCTCTCTACCCAGATTCTGACTCGCCTGAACCACTGGCTGTGAGACTGTGACAGATGGCTGTTGATTAGCTCTCACTGGACAACTGTTAGCATAATGGCTCTACTGGCTACACCTCAAACATGCATCAGTCCGTCTCCAACACTCCCCTCCATGTCTCCGACCACAAAACCCATAAGTAGGAATGTTGGGTGCTTGTGTAACTAGCCTCGAAGAACCCTGAGAATAAGCAGGTGCTGACTGAACTGTTGGTGGTACCCTACTCTGTAATCTCCTCCTCTGACTAACACCAGTAGATCTCTGCTCAAATCGAGGTACCGGCTCTACCTGCCTAGGATAGGAGCTGCTCTCCCCCCTTCTAACCTATGATCCTGGACCCCCTTTCCTCTTCTGGTCCCTCTTTGCCCTCTCAGTCTTGTATTTCTCCTCCATCTGTGTGGCTTTATCAATAACTATAGTCAATGAAGTGAACTCGGTAGCTAGTAATGCATTATGGAGTGTGGCATGCAGACCCCTCCAAAACCTACTAATCAGATCAGCCTCGGTAGGTACTATATGAGTAGCATATCTACTCAACCAAATAAACTCGTCCGCATACTCCTCCACTGATATATCCCCCTGCTCAAACTGCTCAAATCTAACCAAGTTACAGGTCTTCACACCCTCAGTAATGAACTCATCAACCAAACCTGCCTGAACTCTGCCCATATAGGTGGGTGCTCTCCATAAAGCTTAGGCTCCATATGCCTCGAGAACCAAGTCCATGCCTTACCCTTAAGCAACAGCCCAACCAACTCAACAGCTCTTAACTCAGAATAAGGTAGTCTCCTCACTACCTTCTCCACCTCCTCTAAGAAATCAATAGGATCAGTACCTTTATCTCCTCTAAACTCAAGTAAATTTAGCTTCAGAAAGCTAAACATGAACACTCCACCCTCTTCAATCTCTCTCTGACCTCCCTGTACAGCTGGCTCCCTCTGAGCCCCCACTGGCTGCACAGGAGCCGGTGCTACAAGAACTGCCTCAGGTACTACTGGTGGAGGCACTATTGCTGGAGCAGGTGGTGGTTGTACATGCTGTCTCTCCCGTCTCATCTCAGCCATCTCCCTCCGTAACTCCAATAAACCTCTAATCATCTCCACTCTCTAGGGGTCATCACCCCTCTCTGTATCCTCTGAAGTCCGTTGGGATCGAGACAGACCCTCTGATACTGCAATCTCCCTAACCAGTGACTCATTAGAGGTAACCTCTGCCTCCTTAGTATCTCTATCCCTATCATCGGACATCTTTGTAATCTGTCAGAAAAATAGAATCAGTCTCAGAAAATGACAAAAATGCAGAATAATGACATATAATAGACGATAACAGCAAAGGACGACAAAGGAAATCCTATGCTCCATGGTATACTTAATTCTACCCCATTCTGTGTTTAGTCATTATTCCTTTGTAATTCAATCACTATTCATCTGTAACCTAGATTTACAGTTTGTAAACCTAGTGCTCTGATACTACCTCTGTCATGACCCGGTTTCCCGGACCGTGACGGTCCTAGGGCACAGGAGATGCCAATGGTGACCGACACCTGTAGAACCCAGTACCATATGCATTATCTATAAACCACAATAAATTATTAATTTTAATTAATTACCATTCATTCTGTTATTCTGTCAATCATTCTGTAATTTACTGCAAATGGCAGTAATAGTTATATATCATATCACATAAGCATCATATAGCTCAAATATACCATCAAGCATCATCTACACATGTTCATCTCCTAGCTAACCCATACATACCCCATGGAGCAGCTAGATAATGAACATCAAAATAATAATACACAGTATCAGAAAATATACATCAGATGACAGTGGCAGAAATCCTCAGAAGATGAAATGATAGGATTCTACAGCCTACTCTTCTCCTGAAATGGGTAAACAATGAAAAAGAGTGAGTATAGATGATACTTAGTGAATCTACATGCATCCACAATAATCAGTAAGCAATAATAAAGCAAGGGTATCAGTGGAACAAATAACAGTATATAGAAATCAATATCAGGGTACAGTATAACCAATGAATATAATATAGGCACGATATCATATGGAAAGACAGATAATGGGATGGATTGTATGAAAAGAAATCATACAATCTCCAGTAATCCGTATCTGTATAGACTATATAGGTCTCCAGTAATCCGTATCAGTAAATATAAGGCTGATCAGACCCTATGGCCAGGACCATAGCCCCTTCTAGCCAAGGCATCAATAATACAATATGCACATCGCTGACAGTATTTCCCCACTACCTTGTCGGATCGGTAGCTCTGCTAATCCATATAGGGTCAATAACAAGGGATACCATAAGCAACAATGGCATCCAGAAATCAATCAATCCAATATCAATCAGTTCAATATCAGTTAGTTCAGTTATCAATAAAAGCAATGACAATGTTATAAATAGTATACAATCAATGACCAATGGTTTGGCAATAAAGGAAAGTCATAGAACAAAAGTTGGTTCGGTGGCGGCAAACGGTAGGTCAATTGGCATGCCAACGTCACTGGCGACAATGGCATTCAATTGGTAGGCCTATGGAATACAAACCAATAGACCAATAGTAAATGAACTAGGCATTTCATCGAACATGTGGTGGGCATACAATGGCAAGCCAATAGGTTAGGTTAGGTGGCAAACTTGACTTGCCCAATTCAACAAACACAAAGTCACATTGTCAAATAAGATATAGGTATCAAAGAAACACAATTAAACAACATTAAATTAGGATCAATTGGCATGGGAATTCAAGCAAAAATCAAAGGAAAATGGACAATGTGAATAGTGCCAAACCATTCGGCCAAACAAGGGGTTTTAGGGCAAGGTTCTAATCAATAATTCAATCAATTAAGCATGTTTTAGGATGCAATATAGACTCACCTAAGCTTCCAAATCACCTTGAACAAGCAATCTCCAAGCCAATTCTACCGAATTCCTCCAATAGGGCAAAATAAAGTACTTTGATCCAAACTTCAATTATACATCAATTAATCCATCAATTAGTTGCCTAATCACATCCAATTGACTAATTCTAAAATCAATTAATATAAATGCATACTAAATCATCAACTCATTTTTTACAACTTCAATTTAGCCAACCAATTTAGGGATTTCCACAAATTAGTATCAATTGAAGCAAATTGACTTTAAACCCATCTAATTCAACCTAAATAACATCTAAATAATCAATCAAACCAAACAAATAAACTTCTTACATCAAATGGACAAAGTGGCCGAAATCTTTAAGCTCTCCCCCTTTGATTTCCTTTACTCTTTTCTACAAATTAAGGATGGAAATGAGTTAAGCTAGATGAAAACTCAACTTTTCCATCAATTTCCTTAAGAAATCTATAAGAAATGAAGAAGAAATTGAAGAAGAAAAGAAAGAAAGGTGGTTCGGCTCTAATGGTAGAGAAGAAGAAGAATGAAGACAACTTGGCTAAGGCAAAATAAATAGAATATCTAATTTGGCAAATTACAACTAACTCCCCGAACTTCTGTCCATTATACTTTGGTCCAAAATCTTCAGCAATTTATTTTATCAATTCTGTTAAGATTTAGATATCAGAGTGGGGAGTCAATAAGCTTATTTTAATTTATCCTTATTTATAAAAATATTTATGAAGTCATTCTGTAACCCCGATCGATCAATTTTCACTATTCACCTTGAACTTCCATTTATTTAAGATAATGCCATTAGTTACTTATCAGTGTTCCTAAATGAATTTCACTTCAATCTAATAACCAAAATTACACAAAAATTATGGTGATCTTTTACGCTTAGATCAACTTCAAAAATTCTTCTGTTGACCGTACTGTTAATCTCTCGGTAGTGTTCCTGACACCGCGGCTTTCCGAAAAAGTATCAAGTTTGCTTTCTAACTATGTCTCTAAAATTATTTCCCATCATTTCAAGACTAATGAACCACATTCTGACAATTAATTCATGCATGAGAGTTATAACTTTCTAGGGTATTACATATAAGCAAGACTTAGACAAATTTATCCTATTTTGTTCTTCCCATCTGTGGCCATTTTCTCCCTTTTTCCACTTGATTTTTCTTTTGATTTGTGAAGAGAAATTGATGAAAACCTAAAACAAAAACCATACAAACCATTATCCATCAAAATCAACCATAGGAATTCAAGGACTCCACCTTTGGAATTTCGGCCAAATGGGAAATTTTTAGTAAGTTGTTTATTTGTTTATTTTTATGGTTTAATTAGGTTAATTAGATATTGGTAGGATTGGGTAAATGTTTTAATTGCATCAATTGATACATTAAACAATTTCCAAACCCTAAAGTGAAGTTGTGTGAAGTGAGTTTGTGCATATGGGTTAGGTTGTGTAAATTGGCTATAAAATAAGTTAATTGGATATTTATTGGTATTTAACTGATGTTCGTATTATTGTAGAAAATTTGATTGGAGAAAATCGCCGATTTTGGCCTATAGCGAGAATTTGAGGAATTGGGTAGCAAATCAATTTTGCTTGGTGATTTGGAGTGATAGGTGAGTCTTTTATGCATCAAATTACATGCCTAAATTATTAGAATGACAATTGGAATCCATATGCAAAATGGTCATTTTAACTGAACCCTATTTGTGCAAAATGCCTAAGTTTTGTTCTTGTTTTGGGCTTTTTTTTTCCTTGCCTATTTGATTCAATTGTTCAAGATTATTGAGTTGTGGTTGTTTCCTATAAATTGCTTTTCATGTGTATGTTTGTTGATAATTGGGGCAATGTCAATATTACACCAAAACCATGCCGAAAATCCGTAGGCCAACCAATTTGAATGCCACCGTCGCCAGCGATAATGGCATGCCAATTGCGTTAACTTTTTGGCCACAAATGACCAAATTATGTTTGTTCCCATTTTTGGTCATTAGACCTTTAGTCATCGTTTAGTCAATTATTATTGATGTCTTGTTGACTTTAGGCTCATCCAATTGATTTCTGATGAGTTATTGATATTGCTGATGCCATTATTTTGAAATGGTATCTATTGATGTGTTTATCGCTTCTATTGATTCCGAGGTGATTTGACAGAGCTACCGTTCCAACAGGGTAGTGAGTTCATACTGTCGGCCTTGTGCACATTATATTGATTGATACCCTGTACTAGGAAGGGACCATAGTCATAAGACCTGATCCGTCTTTTATATATATATATATATATATATATATATATATTGTGATTTGTGCTTGGCATATTTCTATACATTTCATGGCTCTATATCTGTCATTTCCATCTTGTCCATGTGATATGTGCTTCTTGAATGTGATTATTTACTTACAGTCATATTCTGTACTTGATTTTGATAGTTTGATTCATTTATGTCATCTGCTTATTGTTTATTGATGTTCCATTATTCATTTTTTTGGTCGATGCATATTAGATTCACTGAGTATCATATATACTCACCCTCTCACTGTTTACCTCTCAGGTGCAGAGTAGGAGGTAGATATCCTAGCTCTTTTGGCTCTCTGTGGATTATGCAAATCTTGTGTCAGTGTAATATTATGAACACTGTATTATTTTTGAATGTTCATATCCTACCTGCTCCATGGGTTTTGTATGGTATAGTCAGAATATGAACATGTATGTATGGGAATATTAGAGATTATTAATAATATGATATGAAAGTTTTAGAAAGTTACAGAATGAATGACAAAGTGACAAAATGATTAGTGTTATGTGAGTGAATGGTTATATATATTATGTTATGTGATTGATGATGAGTAAAATATATTTCCGCTGCTATATTGTAATATGATTGATGTGATTTAGGGGTTTTACGGGTGCCGGTCGCCTCGGCATCTCCCGCACCCTAGGACCGTCGTCATCCAAGGGAGGTTTTCAATTTCAATTTCAATGCAATATACATGTTAAATGATGCATATAGAACTCACCTATCACTCCAAATCACCAAGCAAAATTGATTTGCTACCCAATTCCTCAAATTCTCACTATATGCCAAAATCGGCGATTTTCTCCAATCGAATTTTCTACAACAATACGAATATCAATTAAATACCAATAAATATTCAATTAACTTATTCTATAGCCAATTTATACATCCTAACTCATATGCACAAATTCTCTTCACACAACTTCACTTTAGGGTTTGGAAATTGGGGAAAATTATTTAATGCACCAATTGATACAATTAAACCATTTACCCAATCCTACCAACATCTAATTAATCTAATTAAACCATAAAAATAAACAAATAAACAACTTACCCAAAATTCTTCATTTGGCGAAAATTCCAAAGGTGGAGTTCTTGAATTTTCCTTGAATTCCTATGGTTGATTTTGATGGATAAAGATTTGTATAGTTTTTGTTTTAGGTTTCCATCAATTTCTCTTCACAAATCAAAAGAAAAATCAAATGAAAAAAGGGAGAAAATGGACACGGATGGGAAGAATAAAATAGGCAAAAATTTGTCTAAGTCTTGCTTATATAGTAAGGCAAAAATAGCAAATTTCTCTTTTAGTCCTCCAACTTTCCATAATTTGCTTTTGGTCCTTTTTCGCTCGGTAATTTATTCTGACAATTCTGTCAAGAATTGGAATTCAAAGTGAATGTTCAAATATCTTATTTTTATTAATATTAATTAATAAAAAATAGTTTCAGAGCCATTTTGAAACTCAAACTGTCGAATTTCCACTATTCCCCGAAAGTATCCTTTATTTACGGTTTTGCCTTTGCCTACTTTATTAGTGTTCTTAAACATTTTTCATCTTTATTTTTATTGTATTCACACATGAATACACATTATCGTTTACCCTCAATCCAAATTCAGAAATTCATCCGTCGACCGTACTACTATTTTTACGGCAATGATATTGGTACCGAAAATTTCCGAAAAAGTTTCTCCTTTTCGCTTTAACTGAGTTTTTAAAATTATTTTTAGCCATTTTGATAATTTTAATCCATATACTGAGAAATTTATTCACGAAAACATATTATGCATTTATAGGGTATTACACTTTCGATCTCAAATATGTTCCAAGGAAGGCTATCAAAGGAAGTGTGATAACTGACCAATGAGTTGCTGCCTCAGTAGATGATGAACCATTCGAACTCGAGTTTCCGGATGAGGATATCATGGAACTGGAACCTGAAGTTTGGAATTTATATTTTGATGGAGCAGCCAACAACAAGGGTTATGGCACCGAAATAGCACTTGTCACGCCTAAGGGGTATCATTCACCCATGGCCATTAAATTAGCCTTTGAGGTGACGAACAATGAAGCAAAATATGAAGCTTGCATATGTGGTATAAAGGTTGTCACCAATATGAGGATTGATTACCTAGAGGTCTATGGGGACTCTAATTTGATTGTCTCACAAGCTCTTGGAAAATGGAAGATAAAAGAAGAGTGTTTAGTTCCTTACTATTAACGCGTAACTGATCTAGCAGAAAATTTTTATGAATTATCTTTCTATTATCTGCTTCGAGCTAAGAATCAATTCGTTGATACTTTGTCAACCCTGGCCTTAATGATAGACATGATGGATAATGAGATTGTGTGCCCCATGGTTATTGAAATGTGAAGGCAACTGGGTTATAATACAACATGTATGCAAATTCAGTTAGCCAATGATAAGCCATGGTATTGGGACATATTCAATTTTTTGAAAAATGACCAGTATTCGGAAGGGGCATCTAAATCAAATCGGAGGATCTTGAGGCAATTGGCTAGTAATTTCATACCAAATGGTGATGTGTTGTATAGGAGAGCATGAGATAACATCCACCTCATATGTGTGATAGAAGAGGAAGCCCAGCAGATCATGGAATGGGTACATAGTGGCGAGGAAGGCCCGCATATGAATGGTTTCCTGTTGGCCAGAAAAATCACTGAATTGGATACTTTTGGCTCACAATGAACGAAGATTGTGCTATGTTTTTATAGAGATGTCACAAATGTCAAATACTTGCCAAGCTCTAGAAGTGACCTCCTGTCCCATTGCACCCGACTGCAACTCCCTGGCCTTTTGTTATATGGGGTATTGTTGTCATAGGGCGCATAAGTCCTAAATCTTTGAATGGGCATGAATACATTCTAGTGGCAATAGATTACTTCACGAAGTGGGTGGAAGAAGCCTTTTACCATGTGCTGAATTCTAAAAAGGTAGCACACTTTATCCAAAATAACATCATTTGCAGTTTGGATTGCATTTTGAGATCATCTCGGATAATGACTCTTATTTTCAAAAAGAAGTAACGAGTCTGCTTGAGAGGGAAAAGATTCAACATCATCGATCTTCACCCTATCCCCCTCAAATTAATGGGGCAGTTGAGGTGGCAAACAAAACAATCAAGACTATTTTGCAAAAAAATAATTACCAGTCATAAAAGCTAGCATAAACACCTTCCATTTGCATTATGGGGGTATCAGACCTCCATTTGCACACTTATAGGGGCATCTCCATATTTTTTGGTATATGGGATGGAGGTAATGCTTCCAATTGAAGTGTATATTCATTCGGTAAGGGTTATGTAGAAGAATCAGCTTAGTGAAGCAGAGTGGATTAAGGGATATCATGACCAGTTGAATGCTATTGATGGAAAGAGGATGGATGCGCTCTATCGGATACAAGGATATCAACAAAGACTTGCCCAACATTTCAATATAAGGGTAACTAATAAGGGATTGGAAGAAGGCGACTTGGTACTAAAAGAAATCAGAGCTCTTGTTCATGATCTAAGAAGGAAGTTCATACCAAATTGGGTTGGCCCATATGTGCTCAAAAAGATAATGCTCGGCAGAGGTGTCATACTCATAGATTTGGATGGAAATGAGTTTTTGAATCCCTATAATCTTGATCAATTAAAAAAGTACTTTGTGTAATTTCCATTTCATGATGCATTGTATGAACAGAACTACGAGAACCTGATTCTCCCAAAAGAAAATTTTGATGTGTAAAAAAAATGCAAATGGAGATACGTAGGCAGCCCACTTTAGGTACAGTCCAAAGCATAATTATCATTTTTTGTGCCTAGATTAATTGACTTGTGCTCAATAAGTTGAAAACCTGAAAAAGGCGGTTTAAGCAAAAATTAGAGCAGCTCGGCAAGTTGAAAACCCAAAAAGGCAGCTCGGGCAAAAATTAGAGCAAAATAAATGAAAAAAAGTATATAAAAAAAAGGAGGAAACATAATAAAATAAAAAAATAAAAATTCCTTGTTTTAAATTTGATTTTATCATTCATAATCCAATATTTTTAATCCAGTTTTGTCAAAGTTCGTTCATTCTCGTAGGCCAATGTCAAAATAATAAAAATTCCATCTTATTTTATTCCATAGTTCCAACATAAATGAAGCTCAAAATTCTGAACATAACATAAAGATGGAATACATAGGCTAAGCCCATTTTCTCCTAGGATGAATATATTTTGAGCTGTCAGATTCATCATCTTCTTTCACAAGTATATCTGATTCAACCTTTACCTCTAGCTCATCCTTGGTCGTAGTAGTGTCTCCCGGTCCCGTCTTCTTGTCTGTTTCAGTATCCTCAATCTCTATGTCTGCCTCCAACTTACTCATCTAATCTTCTCAATAGGCCAAACCTTTATAATTAACCAGGGGTCATAATCCTCCAATTTGCCTGACAAGCCAATCGAACGTTCAAAATGCATAAATCGCCTCCAACCATTCATTATGGCCTGGGAAATAGGATCGGTAATCAAAGATGTAGGAAAAACTACTCCGTCTGGTGGGTTGACCCATCTGCCTCAAGATTCTAGTGCCTTAATAGAATGAGGTCATGGAAATGCCCAACAAGTAAACCATCTTATACACATAACTCATTGTGATGAATGAGTTAATCCCGTACCAAGAGCAATGCCAAATTAGATCTTTAGAATCCATTTCTAAAATTCAGGCAATCCATTCCTTTTCTGTGTCAAAATGAACCCGAGTCTTCCGCATGCGGTATTATGCAGCTGAATATGGCATCCTATCTGGGGAGCCACCACCTGTAGGTAATCCTTAAGCCAAACCTGAAAAGAAATGAAGAGGTTGAAAAAAAAAAAGAATTTAAAGGAAAAAAGAAGGAAGTACGTGATGTCTTTACCTATACAATGACGGGGCTAATAGACCAAGGCCCCTCAACTCTGTAGTTTCTATCCAAGCTCTGCAGAGTCACTACTAAAATCAAGCCGGCAATAGTGCAACCTCACTCCATCTGAGAGATCAGCTCCACCACTCAAATGTCTCTCTAGCCAGATGAGCTGAAGAACAGGCATCCAACAGTCATACACAGAACCAAGGCTGTCATTCTGTGTTTCTGTCTCACCTTATCCCTTGAATCTTCTGGATATTGAAACTCAACCATAACTGCAATAAGGTTGACTCGGTCTCCCACGACCATAAAGCTAGCAAGATCTTGTCTCAATCCTAAGAGCCTTCTGAAAGAATGAAAGTATCCAACCCAGTATTCGGGGACAACTAAAGTAGCATTCGGGTTACTTCCGAGGATAACACTGAATTCCTCAAAAGTAGGGCACATTTCCTACATGCCTACTCCAAATCGGAACACGTGGTCCACAGGATCCCAAAACCTGAGATAAGCCTTTAGAAAATCTCAATCTACTTTCACACCCCTCAGAGTCAGAATAGAATTGACCCTATACTTGTCTTGATTGATTTTCTCGACCTTGTTTAGGTTTTTGGTCCACAAAAATATATGGTGGCTATAGTAGGGTTTCATGAAAAAAATAAAATAAAATAAAATTTTCCTGAGTGAAATAAGAGAAAAGAGACAAAAAGAGAGTCCTGAGAGGTTTCAAAATGAGTCAAAGTGATTTTTTTTTTTAGAAAAAAGGACCCATTTTTATAAAAAAGCATGTCAGACAGGTTAAGGCGCGCAAACCAGGTGCAGCACCGCCTCAAGCACCTAGCGGCATAGCCACAGGCATATGTTGGCGGCACAGCCACAGGTATATGTTGGCAGTGCTGCCAAGCCCTTAAATGTGCCAGGGCGACACTGCCATAAAGGCAAGGCTGCACTGCCCATTCAGGCCGACGATAGCGAAACCTTTTGAGCAGGATTTTCCAAAAATTTTTACCTTATTCGAGAATTTGGGGTTTTGGGGGCATTTTAGGACATTTTCAAAATTCTTTAACATTTTTTAGACATCTGATTTCATTTTTGGGCTAAAAATTATCTAACATTCTATAAGAATTTTTAGTTTGCATTCATAACATGGGAAATCTAATAGAGCATCATAAAGTTCATGCATTATGCATAAATCAAACATCATCCGTACATTATAGTTCAGATGTAAACAAAAAAAAAACACAGAGCAAGATAAAGAAGCCTAGACAAGCCACTAGTGTCTCCGATAGCGCCGATGGGGGTCCTCAGGTGGATGAGATTGATCATTCCGGATCTCAAGCCTAGTTAACATACCTGACAAAGCTAGCTCCATTCTACGTCCCACTCAGTAGTTATGATGGGCCCACTCTGCGGTAATCTGCATAAAGAAAGATATCAAAGGCTTAGCTAAAGATCATTTCTAAAAGAAAAAGCTAGGAGACAAGAGCATGAACATACCTCAGGATTATCAGGAAAGTCTAGTGCAAGGGGATGAACAGCATCCGGAAGATGATATGTCTGCATCTTACCATGTGAGTTAGTGTAAAAAATGTCTTCAGAGAACCAGTAATTAGGGCCCAAGGGGACCCGACCAGAATCAGTTTGTGTCTCAAGAGTAACACTGGGATCAACTGAAGAAGGATTTCTTGATGCACCTACATTTTGAACCTGACTTGGACTAATAGCAGAAGGACTAGCAGTGTCAGATGAGCGTTCTAATTGTCGACAGGGATCACCAACTGGCCCCATCAAATGGGTACGGCAAAATATCACATAGTCATCACGATATGTCACATATAGATGAATGGGAAGACCAGTATAAGCCTCGTCAGGAGCACGAATGTCCATATTCGATCTCATGTCAACAGGTGGATGTACTGTAACTACCTACCTACCAATAGTCTAGACTCAGACTCTTTCTCCTAAGTAGTACAATTTGTAATGTGGAGAACAAAGCAACAGTCGGGAACAAGCCAGTGTGGCACTTGGGTCAAGTTCTACTGGCATCAGCTGCATCCTATCGATGTAAGGCTTCATCACAACCTGCAAAATGATTAATGTAAGTAAAGCTAGGAAATGTGAAAGAGATAAGGGTAGAAAATACCTGAAAAGTGTCAAGGCTGCCAAAAACTGCTCGGATAGTCCCGAATTCACGCACACCAGAGCTAGTCTAATATTCCCTGTTCCACCAGATACCGGCCAAAAAGACATCCAGCATAGGATTGCTAAGGGTTGGGACAAGTGTCGGAAAGTACTCATAAGCCTATACCTGATTCAAGCATCAAAGACAGAAAGTCAAAAAAGCTAGGTAAAAGTTCATAAAAGGTGCAGAGAGTACCTCCCAATTCAAATTAAATAACAGGTGCAGAGAGTAAATTGCAGTCCAAATTTAACAAAGGATGTAGAGAGCATACCTCCCAGATAAAATGAGTCCCGTCATAAGAATTAAAAGCTCCCCGAGATAAGTCACACATCTCCCGATACATAGTGCTTAGGACAACACCAACCCAATTATATTCACCCAGTAGAGTCATGTCTATCAAGCTTGGCAGAATGTTCAAGTTAACAGTATCACGACTGGTGTGGCTAAATGTGCATCCTACTAGAATCAACATCATCAGTCTGGCGACAGTCGTAGTATCAAATATCATGTCAGTAAATGGCTCCATCTCTCTCAGCCAAGCTTAAAGCCAAGTGCGAGGCACTGATATGTGGTCCCAAGGTGGGTCTTGACCTATAAGCTAGATCATATTTTCAGGAGTGAAGGTTGTCCTCCAATCAAAACAGAGATCCAGATGATGGGTCCCAAAGCGTAGGCCAATCAACATTGATAGACCTAGAGGAGTAACTGTCAGCTCCCTGCATGAAAAATGAAAAGTGTTGGTAGTGTCCCACTACTACTTAGCCAGTGCATTGATTAAGGCTACATTGCTCTCGGGGTTTATTTTAACCTTCAAAAAAGATACAAAACCAGTGGGCTCTAGCAAAGGTTTTACCAGAGTTTCAGCAGATAAAGCATCAGCCAAATAAGCCAAATTTGATCTAACACCCCTGTTCCTAAGCATAGTAGTCTTTCAAGGAAAAAAAATTCACTCAGCAAAGATTTGCAAAAAAAAAAAAATGTTGAAAAATACCTTGATTCTACCATCACAGGAAACATGTTGTTTCGGCTCTTGCAACAGATTCTCCGGGTCAGGATTATCCCACGGGGCCTCATAGCTATGATGTCCCCTATTGCTAGTAGCACTTCCAGAAGCTGGAGCCATCAAGAGAGAATTCTAGAGAGAAAAGTTAGAGAGAATGAGAGAAATATGAAAATGAGAGTGAAGGAAATAAGAGAGCCTCATCCCTATTTATAGAATTTGAGAATCTTAGAAATGATTATCATGTCCTCAACTTGGTAAAAAACAAGGAAACTTGCATTTTCAGAGTAATTCAAGTCAGAATCAAGTGCTGTCAGTTTTGTTATGTCCGTATAATTTGTCTCTGCTCATAGAGCTATCATTTGTCCAAATTAGACTTGGGACGTTTTTGTAATCCAGAAAATGACAGAAACAGAAAAATATCAGAAAAATGAAAAGTTACCAGATCAGACCTACATACCTCCAGACATTGCAAAATGTGATCAAAAAGCATTTACTTTGTTTCAAACGGACATAAGCAACTCGATTCATTAACATCACGTCTGTCATCCGAGATGGATAGTCGTGATAGGGGCAGCTGTGAACATTGATTTTTTAGACCTCCCTTAGGCAGTGTCACCCTTCCTTTAGGGCGGTAGCTAAGTTGACTTTGGTGGTGCCACCCCCTTTGAGCCCTTGTGTCGCCCTCCTTAGGTGGCATCTCCACCCCCCTCCGGTGGCAATTCTCCTTCATGCTCATGGCAGTTTCTTTTTTTAGTATTTTTTCATCAAATCCCACATTGAAAAATGAAGAAACTTGACCCCCAACTCTCTATTATAAATAGAGAGCCCCCTCAACCTAGTTCTGGGCCCCGAAATCTCTGAAGTTGAATTTTCCTTCTCAGATTTCTTCTTCTCTCTCTCATATACCTATTTTTCTTATTTTCTTTAGTTTTCTTTGAGTTAAAGAATGATCAAATCCGAGGCGTGTGGAGCCTCAAAGTTACTCTATCCGTTTGTTTTCTTTTCTTTTGAATTGTTAGGTAAAAGGCAGTTTGACCATCTACCCGTACTTTGATCAATTCAAGGTGGAACTCCGATCCGGAAGAGCACTCCTTCCGCCTCCCTAAAGATCAAGACAAAAGGTACTAACTCATAAACTTTTTCTTCTTTTTCTTATTTTGATAGAGCATCAAAATAAATAACTCATATTCTATCTTTCTTTATTTTGATAGAGAATCAAAATAAAGAACCAAAACATGATAAATTGGGCATAAAATCAACCCTCATTCGCAAGAAGGAAGAACTGTGTGGGTTTTGATTTTCATTCAACGGGATACGCAGGCAAGCTGCATAAAAGTTTTAAATCCAAAAATGTTAAAAAACCGTCTTTTCCTTCTTCTTTGTTTATTCGATTCTTATTTTAGATGTATTTTCTTTATTTTTGTTTAGATTTTTGGAGAATGTGTATTCAACCTAGAACCCATAAGGATTAGAGTTGATATCTCCTATTTTGGGTTTTGAATTATAATAATTTACTTTATCACTCTCTTTTATTTCTTTATTTTATTGTTTTATTCTTTATGTATTTATCTTATATATCATTTCATTTATATACGTTATTCTTTAAATTGTTCATTTAAAAAATATTTTAAATCAATGTTAAAATTAGAAGTCAAGTTCAATCGAAAACCTAATTTCCGAATCCTCTTTGGTTTTAAAGACTAGTGCAATTTTTTTCCCTTTTAGATAAAATTAGAATCAAAATGAGTTTTTGCCTTAAATTTTCTCAATAAAAATAATTTAAGGTGACGATTTTAAAATTCAAAATCATTTTCAAATAAAAGACACTAGAGTCGTCTCAATCCGTGAGAAACCATTTCAAAATAAGCATTTTCGATTCCATTCAGTTGAATAGAACACGGTGCTTGGGCGAGATCTCACAATATGTAAAAGAAAATATGGATATTGTTTTAAAAGAAAAAAAAAAATACCTTCCAACATTTTATTTTATGCTCGCTAGAAAAAAAAAATTATTATTTCATTGTTTTACAAAAAATAGATCATTGAATATTTAGCAAAATAATTATTTTAATTTATTTTTTTATTTAATAATAAAATCATATCATATGTTAATTTTTATATATCATATAAATTTATTTTTTAATTTAAAATAAATTATTTATATCAAAATTTAAAAATCTATAAATAAATTTATTTATTTATGATTGGTCTAGAACTCTGAATTTATTAGGAGTTTATCGAATTGAAAGGGTTGTTATGTATTTTTTTATAATAATTTTTTATACGATATATTTTAAAAATTTATAAATTTTTATATAAATTTTTAAAAATTATAATTTAATAATACTAAATATAATTAATGAAATAATATATTACTACGAGAACTATCGTGCAATCAACCCGAGTTTACCTGCTTTTGGATAAAGGGGTACAAAATTCATGTCTTTCCCTCAGCAACAACGAATATGCTGTTATGGGATCGGAGAGTTCGCTATTTATATATTTTCATATTTTAAGTATTTAAAAATTTTTATAAAATTTTTTAAAAATTATAATTTGATATTATTTAATATAATGAATTCAATAATATAATTTTTATTTTAAATAAAAATTAAATAAATAAGAAAAAATATATTATAAATTTTGTGTATTATATTTAATGGTTTAAATTTAAAATATTTATAATATATTTTTAGTTATTTATTTGATTTTTATTTAGTATAAAAAATAAATTATTAAATTTTTATTATATCAAATACTATTAAATTATAATTTTTAAAATTTTTTATAAAATTTTATAAGAATCTAAAATGTTATAAATGAAAGACTATTTTATTAAAATACACAACAGCTTGTAGTTTTAGAGATCATAATTTTTTTTTATTTGTTAACGTATATATAAATATTATTATATTATAACATGCTATAAATCTTAAACTAGCAAACAAAAGCGAAGAACCCAAAACCAACTGGTAAGCAGTTTAAAGTCCTTGTAATAAGCTTTTCTCCTCAGTATCACTGTATATCCCTATCGCCATGACTGTGAAATCCAGCAATCAAGACCCATCACCTGCTTTTATAGAAACAGTGGAGGTCATTATGAAACTTTATAGATCATTGCCGCCAAAACCCTCAATTGAAGAAGTTGAAGCAGTCACAAAGCTTGACAAAATCTCAAAGCAAGATTGTCCTCGAGATGTCCCTGAGGAGCTCTTCTCTGTTTTGCAAATGGTGAAGAAGATTATGGTTTTGTTTCAAAGCCATGAGCAGAAGAAAGAGGCTCTTCACTTGGTGGAAATTGACAAGATGCTTGAGACCTTTGATGTGTTGATACAACGAGCTTCCTTGTTGGTTTCTGGAGATACCCAGAAGGACAAAATGGTTGATTTTGCAGACCCAGTTGAGAAAATTGGAAGAGAAAGTCTGTTTATTGAGGAGAATTTGATTAATAGAAGAGAAGATGGAGAATTGGAGAAAAATGGGTTCAAGGGTTTGATGAAAAGTTCTTCCACTAAGGGAGTTTTTTTTCAGGTAAAGTATGAATTTTTTTATGTTATTTTATTTTAGATTTGATTCAATTGAAGATTATTTATCACTTGGATATTATAAAAAATCTTGGTAATTTAAGATTTAAAGGTCAATAATGTTTCTAATTCTTCGTAAAAATAATTATTTGATGTTCATTTTGTTGTAATCATTAAAATGTTAGGAACTAAATTAGGGAAACGAAGAACATATACTTTGTTCTAACTATTAACAGGTTATAGAACTAAAACAGGGAAAAAAGAAAATAACATAGAATATTTTTTATTTGAAGGTTATTTTCTAATATCCTGAAAATTAGTATATGATGGTATGATCTTTTTGAATTAATCTCTGATCTCTCTTAAATTTCTAATATTGAATTGAATTTGTGCCTGTTAGTGGCTGAATGTAAACATTGATCAGGACGAAAAGAAAAATCTAGGAAGGATTTTTTTTATTCCTTATCATTTTTTTAAATTAACATTTGTAATTCTTAATTCTATCTTTAAATCTGAGTTATGGAATGGTCATGTTTTTCCTTCAATATGTTGGTGTAATTTTTGTGTGTTTCTAGGTGAAAATGAACCTGAGAAATTGAGTCTAATGAAGGTTGCAGCTATCATAGAAAACTCTGCCAAAACTGGAGCAATTGTTCTTGATCTTAAAGGCAAGTTGATGGATCAAATTGACTGGCTTCCTTTATCAATTAGGAAATTGTCACTTGTTACAGAGTTGGACTTACCTGAAAACCGAATCATGGTGCTTCCGTCCACTATTGGTAGCCTCAAAGCCTTAACAAAGCTTGATGTCCATTCAAACCAACTAATAAATCTTCCTGATTTGTTTGGAGAGCTAATTGGTCTGATTGATCTTGATCTTCATGCAAATAGGTTAAAATCACTACCGTCTTCTTTTGGGAACTTGACAAACCTCATAAGTCTTGATTTAAGCTCAAATCAATTCACTCATTTGCCAGAGACTATTGGTGATTTGACTAGATTGAAGATGTTGAATGTGGAAACAAATGAATTGGAGGAGATTCCATACACAATTGGAAACTGCTTGTCACTCATGGACCTGAGGCTAGATTTCAATAAGCTCAGAGCTCTTCCTGAGGTAATAGGAAAACTTGAAAGCTTGAAGATTCTCACTTTGCACTATAACAGAATAAGAGGGTTGCCAACAACTATGGGTAATCTTTCAAATTTGAGGGAACTTGATGTTAGCTTCAATGAGTTTGAGTCCATACCCGAAAACCTACGTTTTGCGGCAAGTCTTAAGAAATTGAATGTGAGGAAGAATTTTGCATACTTAAGAGACTTGCCAGGATCCATTGGTAATCTTGAGATGCTTGAAGAGTTGGATATAAGTGATGATCAGATAAGAATCTTACCAGATTCTTTCAGGTTCTTGTTGAAATTGAGAATTTTTCGAGCTGATGAAACTCCCTTGGAAATTCCATCAAGAGAAGCAACTAAATTGGGTACTCAGGTCATGATTGTTTTTGCTACTTTTGGCTTTAATTTTCTATTTTCTAGACTACTTAACTTGTTCTACAAATTATTTATCAGGCTGTTGTTCAGTTCATGGCTGAACTTGTTGCCAAGAGAGATGTGAAATCCCAACTATCAAAAAGGAAGAAAGGGGCTTTTGGCCCAGAGTCTGCTTAATCTTTTGGCCTTTCAGGACGAATTCCCAGTAATTTTCATTCATGTCTCATGCCTCATGTGCATAATTAAGTTGAAATGTTTGTTAACAACTTATTATATTCTAAACTTTATTGTACATATTATTACTTAAGACTACAGAATTATAATACTGCTCCCCTATGGGGGTTCTTTTCACCCTTCCTTCGCGATACTACTTTGCTATCAGTCAACCATGAGTGCTGCCTCGTTTCGGTTTATCCAAGAGTATTTAGCTTTGCAAAGTGTGGTTTTTCTTAGTTCAAATGTAATTAGAAATATTTTGATGCACATTTGTTTAATTTTACATACAATTATACCTTTTGTGATGCAACAATACATGCAACTTTTAGTTTTTCTGCTACCATTTTGTGGAAATGAAATTGACATATATATATGTAATTGTATGAAATGAAAATTTTCTGTTCTTTTGGTAGGTAATTTTAAGACCTGTTGTACTATGAGATAGTTATTCAATTATTAAATTATTACACCAATAACATAATTTTATATTTATTAAAATTGATTATTCCTAACAATGTTTAAAATGACAATTATAAGGTAAAGAAATTATGAAAACACAAGAAAATTAGACTGACATTTGAAAATTAAAGTAGCATAGTTATATAACATACTGCACATGATAAATAGTAGTACATTATTATTAATTATTTTTGGATATATATTATATTAAATGATGAATCTAATAACTCTACAAATCATTAAAACTTTTTTAACGTGACCTAATGATTCTGATAAGTAACTTAGGTTTTAATGGATTCAAGAACACAGAGAAAGAAACATAAAAAAGCCAAGTTTGGACTTAGCAATAACCTTCCGATACTTAAGTTAGTTGGAGATATTGACTTGTGATAAATGAACTTCCATGAACTTAGAATAATCAATAAGAGTGTGAATTCGATGGAAGCAAAACTTCTCTTTAATGGAGTTTACCTCTATTTATATATGCAAAGGTTATTGTTCTCCTATCATTAGAACACCACGTACCCACCCCTTATTGGGCTTCTTACAGAAAAAGGTAGCTGTGTTAGTGGATTCAAGACCACCTTATCAACTTTCATAATAAGTTATGAAATTTACCTGTCTCACATTGATCTATGCAAGATATCATGCGTGGCAAATTGTCATGACCCGCTCTCGGGCCGTGACGGTTCTAGGGTGCGGGAGATGCCAGAGGCGACCGACACCCGTGGAACCCATCATCACATCTATCCATCACATACTTTACATATCAATTTATAGCCATATAATCACACAAGCAGTATTTATTCTGTTACTTTCTATAATTACCATCATCATAAACACATACATTTATACTCCAAAATATGTCATACACATATATATACAATCTGTCTATACCATCATACAATACCCATGGAGCATCTAATACACATATATAAAGATACAATATTTAAATTAATTACACTATCTTTATCAGACTGCAGAATTCCTTGGAGGAACAAAGCCAGGAATTTGTCTCCTACTCTGTACTTAGAGATGGGAAACAGTGAGAGAGTGAGTATATATGATACTCAGTGAATCTAATATGCATCGACCAATAAATAGGTAATGGAATATCAATAAACAATAGACAAATAAAATAAATAAATCAATTTGCTCAAAATCTCTGGATACATAATCAAGCACAGAATATGACTGTAAGTTAACAATCACATTAATGGAGAGTATATCACATGGATAAGACAGATATAGAGCCAGAAACACATAGAATATGTGTGAAACACATATCAATTTCATATCAATAAACATAATACGGATCAGGTCTTATGGCTAGGACTGCTGTCACGACTCATTTTTGGGCCAAGACAGTCCTAGGTCACTGTGACCACTCATTTTTTACACTCTCGGACTCATGCCAACCCGAATGGCATTCCCCGGAACCAAACCTATGCTCGGACGGACTCAGAACGGCCTCGGCATGGCTCCTTGCCACTGATGCCGCCCTCCTTCAGACCATGTGCCACCAAGGCCTCCCGGCGATGCCACCACCCCCTTTCGGCGGCAATAATGCCTCTTACCGGCTGCAGCGATGTGCTGGACTCGTTTTCTTCCGAATTCCACATTGAAAAATGATGGGATTCGACCCCCCAAGCTCCTATTATAAATAAAGAGCCTCCCCCACCTTCCAAAATACACAAGAAGTGACAAAAGCAACAAAAGACAAGGAAAAGAAGACAAGAAATCATTTAGTCTATTAGATTTCGTCTTTTTCTTCTCCAAGTCATATTTTCTTCTTTTTAGCTCTCTTTGAGTTTAAAGAGTTGCTACTAGGGGCGTATTGAACCTCAAAGTTATATTTTTTCTTAGCAAGGTCCCTCTGCTTGTTTGTTTTCTTAAGAGCTAAGAAGACATCTCGGCCTATTTCCTCGGTCTTCATCCGATCCAAGGTGGAACTCTGATCCAGAAAAGCACTCCATTCGCCAACATCCCTAAAAGCTAGGGCAAAGGTATCGTCTCCTAACTCATATTCTTTATTTTGGTAGAGCATTAAAATAAAGAATCAAAACATGATAAATTGGGCATAAAATCAACCCTCCTTCGTGTGAAGGAAGAACTGCGTGGGTTTTGATTCCCATTCAACGGGATACGCAGGCAAGCTGTATAAAAACTTCAAATCCAAAAAAGATAAAAAACCATCTCTTTTGCTTTGATTATTAGCTTTACTTTATTTATTGGTTGTATTCTTTGGGGAATGTATGATCAACCTAGAACCCATAAGGGCTAGAGTTGATATCCCCTATTTTGAGATTTTGAGGTGTAATAATTTACTTTTATCGCTTTCTTTGATTGGTTTATTTGATTTCTTACATTTCAATTGTTCATCCATTTATCTACTTGCTCATGCATCTTATATGTCATTCTTTAATTGCTCATGAAAATAATTTTAAATCGAGGTTAAAATTAAAAGCCAAGTTCAACCAAAAACCTAGTCCCCGGATCCTCTTTGGTTTCAAAGACTAGTGCACTTTTTCCTTTGGGATAAAATTGGAGTTAAAATGGGTTTTTACCTTAAATTTTCCCAGTAAAAAATAACTTAAGCTGGCGACTTCAAAACATCAAAATCATTTTCAAATAACAGGCGCTAAGGTCGTCTCCTCCGTGAGAAATTGCCCCAAATGAGTATTCTGATCCCCCACACCTATTTTTTAAGCGGATCCGGACGTGATGCTCGGGCGAGACCTCACAGCTGACGACTCCGTTGGTGACAAACTTTTTTAAAAGTTTAAGAAGACTACCAATTGGTTGAAAATATTTTCAAAAATGACTTTTTACTTGGCTTTTAGTTTAACTTTAATTTGCATGAATCACTACATCACCAGTTACGAAATTCAACCTTTGGATAGCGAGTAGCATTGACCCGACAACTCTCTTTGAGTTTGTTGGGAGATAGTAAAAGCATCCACCCCACGACGAATCTTCAAATCCTTTTTAAGGTGTAACGAGCAGTCGTACTGTTGGACTCACGCGAAACTCATTGTTTCACATGTGGTTAGGTATATCACTGCTCTAGTGTGATGGGTACCCTTTAAACCAAACCACCTAGCCTTCATGTAATGAACATTAGACCTTGGACCTTAGGGCCCATGAACCATAATAGTGTTAAATTGTCATCATGAAATCTATTTTCTTCATGCATACATGCATCCATACATGACCATGCATTCATTCATTTGTGGACTAAGAACCAATGAGTCAATGGTCAAACCCAAAGCCCAAAACTTTGAACCCATCAGACCACCCGCAAAACCTTCAAACCCTACTTTCCCATCCTTGTTTAGGTTTTGTTTGGATCACCCTGACCTAATTCCGAATGTTTCTTTTGAAAGGTATAAATGGAAAGCACAGCACCCAGTATGGAGGCCATAGAAACAATGTTAGCTAACCTACTCAAGAAGTAAGAGGATAACTTCCAGGTTGCCTTAAGCCATACCCTTGATACGTGACACCAATCCATCCTTAGTGAGGTGAAAACCATGATGGGCCAAGGAACAAGTGCCCCCCAACCTGATGCCCCTAATACACCTTCATCCCTGCCACCAAACCTTGTTATTGATCTGACAAACAACGAAAAAGACCATTCCACCCCATACTATCAATTTGACAGGTCGCACTATGCCATCCTCCTCCCCGAATCTTTTTCATGGAGGAGAAAACTCCAACTCGGCAGAAACTAAGAAATTGATGGACAAATTTGAAGCTATGGAAAGGCTTTTGAAAAATATTAAAAAGCATGAGGATCTGATCGATGTGGATTCACTTACTCTGTTCCCAAATGCTAGGGTCCCTCCAAAGTTCAAAATGCCTATCATGGACAAGTTTGATGGCACTACCTGCCCCAAAACTCACTTGAAGATATATGTGGGGGCTATGAACCCGTTGGGGGTGGACAATGAGCTCCTTGCTCAATTGTTCTAACAATCACTCACAGGTGAGGCAATGAGATGGTTTGTTGACTTGGACTCCAATTTCAAGAAAACATGGGATGATATTTGCAATGCTTTCGTTAAGCAATATCATTATAACATTGAGGTGGACATCACTAGGAGAGACTTGGAGACCACTAAGCAACAACAAAGGGAGTCCTTCTCCATTTTTATCACTAGATGGAGGGCTAAAGCAGCCCAAATGATGAGCAGGAGCAAATTGATATAATTATCAAGAATCTTCTTCCAAGTTACTAGACTCATCTCCAAACCCAGTATCTGCCAGACTTTAAAGCCTTTATTGCCACAGCATCAAAGATAGAGGATTTAATCCAGAACGGGCAAATCAAGGAAGAATCCTCTGGTTCAAGGTATAGGAAGAACACCCATTATGCCCACAACACTTTCACCAATCAGAAAAGGCGGGGAAGTTGCTGCCATATCAAACCATCCTATTATGAGACTCGAAAGAAGGTCTTTTACTGATCTAGGTATGCCATTAGTCATGGTATACAAGAAGGCATTAGAGGTAAACTTGGTGAAGCCTTTAGAGCATAGGGCACCCCCAAATCCTTTGCCCAAAAGTTGGAATATGAGTGAATATTGTGAATATCATCAGGCTGCAGGGCACAAAACA
>CANXYC010709533.1:0-14092 GCA_948193065.1 Aleurites moluccanus
GATGCATCCTTTTATATAAGTTGCATTTTGGAGATATAAATATATATTTGAGATATATGAGATTGTGATCTGTTGATAGATTGTTGAGATTGTGTTGTTGTGAAGATCCAGAGGGATCCTTGTTATTGAGATAGAAGTCGAAGTATATAGTTGAAGTGTTATCTGTGTTTTTAGCAGCTGGGCATACTCTTTATACAAAGGAGATGCTGCCCAATTTTTCATAAGATGTTTAAGCCATTTTGAGCTTATTAGTGTATTGCATGCCATATAGTATAGTTTTATGGGTTCTTCGTGGTACTGGTAGCATAAGCATCACCCGTACCCTAGGACCGTCGTGGCTCCTAAGTTGGGCTGTGACAGAGATAGGGATACCAGAGAGGCAGAGGTAGCCTCTAATTAGTCCATGGTAAGAGAATTTTCTATTTTGGAGGGACCGTCTAGATCTTGACAAACTACAGAGGAGAAAGAGAGGAGTGATGACCCCTGGAGGATAGAGATGATGAGGGGAATGATGGATTTGCGTAGGGAACTAGCAGATTTGAGGCGACAACGACAAAATATACCGCCACCTTCAGTGCCAGCAGCAGTGCCACCTCCTGTTGCACCTGCTGCAGTACCCGTTGCTCTAACTCTTGTACAGCCAGCTGTGGTTCTTTGAGAGCTTATTGTACAGGGAGCCCGCCTAGTTATTTTTGAGGGCGGAGTTTCTATGTTTAGCTTTCTGAAGCTAAACCTGCCAGAGTTCAGAGGTGATAGAGGTGATGAGCTGAATAATTTTCTTGAGCAGGTTGAGAAGGTAGTTAGGAGACTACCTTGTTCAGATATCAAGGTAGTGGAGCTAGTGGGTTTATTGCTGAAGGGGAAAGCCTGGACATGATTTTCTTGTAGGATGGAGCCCAAATTGTATGGTGATCATCCTCCTACTTGGGCTGAGTTTAGACAGGGATTGATTGATGAGTTCCTGACAGAAGGGGTAAAGACCAGGAATTTGATACAGTTTGAGTAGCTCGAGCAGGTCAGTAGGTCAGTTGAGGAGTATGCTGAGGAGTTTATCAGATTGAGCAAATATGCTACCCAGATTGCTCCTACTAAGGCAGACTTGATTAGCCGGTTTAAGAGGGGTTTGCATGCCTCATTGCATGATGCCCTACTGGCTACAAAGTTCACATCTCTGACTACCATCATTGATAAAGCTAATCAGATGGAAGAGAAATACTAGTCAGAGAGAGAGAAAAGAGGGATCAGAAGAGGAAGGGAGGACCCAGATTATAGAGTAGGAGGGGGGAGAGTAGCTCCCAGCCTAGACAGATTGAGCCAGTGCCCAAGTTTGATCAGAGACCTCCATCTGACAGTCAGAGGAGGAGGACATAGAGTAGAGGACCTTTGATATAATATGCTTTTGTTTATTCTCAGGGTTCTTCTAGACCTGTTACACAGATGCCTATTACGCCTACTTATGGTTTTTGTGGTAGAAGGTATGGAGGGGAGTGTCAGTGACAGTCAGGTGCCTACCTGAAATGTGGACAATATGGACATTTTATTAGCAGATGTCCCTTATAGGGTGATCAGCAGCCATTTGCTACAGTTTCTCAGCCTACTATTCAGATGAGTTAGAATGTTGCTAGAGAGGCTCTTGGTAGGGGCAGAGGCAGAGGACGGCATCGAGCAGCAGTCAGGCCCCAGCAGGCTGAGGCCAGGGGCAGGTTTTTACTGTGAACACTCAGTAGGCACAGGGATCTGGCACTATGGTCACAGGTATTATTTTGATACATGATGAGATTGCTGATGTTTTGTTTGACTCTGGTGCTACATATTCATTTAGTTCACCTCAATTTGCATCTAAGTTAAATAAAGATAAACAGTTATTGAATGTGCCTCTAATGATAGCTACACCTATGGAGGAGAGTATAGAAGTGGATTATTATTATCTTGCTTGTGTGATTGAAATAGATGATAACATTATGTGTGCTGATTTGATTGAACTGCTTGTGTTAGAGCTTGATGTGATCCTTGGTATGGATTGGCTAACGACATACCATGCAGTTATTGATTGTTATAGAAGGAGGGTTAAATTCCAGCCTAAGGGGCATCCTGGATTTGAATTCTTAGGTGATCGATGAGAATTTGGAATCAGTTTTGTTTCCGCTATCCAGGCTAAAAGGATGATAGGGAAAGGTTGTTAAGCATACCTGGCCTATGTGATTAATGTGCAAAAGATTTCTATAGATATTGATCAGATACCAGTGATTCGGGAAATCTTTGATGTCTTCCCTGAAGAATTGCAAGGATTGCCCCCAGATAGGGAGATAAAGTTTAAGATTGAGGTGTATCCAGACACCGATCTGATATCCATTCCTCTGTATAGAATGGCACCAGCAGAATTGAAAGAGTTAAAGGTGCAATTGCAGGAGTTATTGGATAGAGGTTTATTAGACCGAGCAGTTCTCTGTAGGGTGCTCCAGTATTGTTTGTGAAAAAGAAGGATGACTCTCTGAGGATGTGCATTAATTATAGGCAACTGAACAAGTTGATAGTGAAAAATAGATATCCGTTGCCATTGATTGATGATCTATTTGATTAGTTGCAGGGTGCTAGTCATTTCTCTAAGATTGATATGAGATCTGGGTATCACCAGTTGAGAATCAAGAAGGGTGATGTACCTAAGACTACTTTCAGGACCCGATATAGACATTATAAGTTCTTGGTGTTGCCATTCGGATTGACTAATGCACCTGCTGCATTTATGGATTTGATGAACAGAGTATTTAAGGCATTCTTGGATAAGTTTTTTCATAGTGTTCATTGATGACATTCTTATCTATTCCTGGAGTGAGGAGGAGCATACTGAGCATCTGAGGATTATATTGCAGACACTTCGAGAGCATTAGTTGTATGCTAAGTTGTCTAAATAACAATTCTGGCTAACAGAAGTGTGTTTTCTGGGTCATGTGATTTGTAAGAAGGATATTATGGTAGATCCTTAGATGGTTGAAACAGTTGCAAATTGGCTTCAGCCTTCTAGTGTTTCAAAGATCCGTAGTTTCCTTGATATGGTAGGATACTACATGAGATTTGTGAAGGATTTCTCTAGAATTGCTGCTTCGTTGACTAAGTTGACTCAGAAATAAGAAAGATATCTGTGGACTCATGAGTGTGAGAGTAGTTTTCAGATTTTGAAGTCTTGCCTCATGAGTGCTCCAGTATTAGTATTGCCATCAGAGGATGAGAATTTTACAGTGTATTGTGATGCTTCTCGAATTGGATTGGGATGTGTTTTAATGCAACTTCGGAGAGTGATTGCTTATGCTTCTCGACAGTTAAAGAAGTATGAGGGAAACTATCTGACACATGATTTAGAAATGGCAGCTGTAGTGTTTGCACTGAAGATATGAAGACATTATTTGTATGGGTCTAAATGCGAGATATATACTTATTATAAGAGTTTGTAGTATATAATTCAGCAGAAGGATCTGAACCTCTGGCAGCACAGATGGGTTGAGTTGCTTAAGGATTATGATTGTGAAATCCTTTATCAATCGGGCAAGACTAATGTAGTAGCTGATGCTTTGAGCAGGAAATATATGGGCAGCTTAGCTCACATCTCGGTTGTCAAGAGACCTTTCATCCGTAAGATGCAGGAGTTAGCTGATATGGGTGTAGAGTTGGATTTGGGATCCCTGGATCGAAACCAGGCTCTGATAGCCCAATTTCTAGTTAAGCCACTATTGATTGATGACATTAAGGTGGCACAGGATAGGGATCCATATCTACTGAAGCTGAAGGGTGATGTACAGAATGGTAAGGCAGCAGAGTTCATAGTAGAGAATGATGTATTGAAATATGGAAAGCGGATATGTGTACCCGACATTGATGGCCAATGAGATTAGATTATGAGAGAGACTCACTATTCATCATATAGTGTACATCCTGGAATTACCAAGATGTACCATAATCTGAGAGATGTGTATTGGTGGTATGGTATGAAGAAGGATGTAGCTCGTTTTGTCTCTACAAATTTAGCCTGTCAGCAAGTTAAGTTTGAGCATCAGAAGTTGTCTGGCTAGCTTCAGGAGATTGAGTTGCCAGAGTGGAAATGGGAGCAGGTTATTATATATTTTGTAGTCGGTTTATTGAGGACTACACAGGGTTATGACTCCATATAGGTTATTGTAGATCGATTGACAAAGTTTGCTCATTTCCTAGAAGTGAAGACTACTTACTCTGCAACTCAGTATGTATAGTTGTATATGGATAAGATTGTACGGCTTTATGGAGTGCTAGTGATGATCATATCAGATAGGGGTACACAGTTTACCTTTCGATTTTGGCAGAAGTTCCAAGAGGCTATGGGTACCTAGTTATGGTTCAGTACAGCTTTCCATCCACAGACCGATGGACAGTCAGAGAAGACTATCCAGACTTTGGAGGATATGTTGAGATTATGTGTTCTGGATTTTAAAGGCAACTGCGATCAGTATTTTCCACTGATTGACTTCTTCTACAACAATAGTTACCATTCTTCTATTGGAATGGCTCCATATGAATCACTATATAGTAGGAAATACAGATCTCTAGTGTGTTGGGTGGAACCAGGGGAGAAACATTTAGATGGACTAGAATTTATAAAGGAAACAGTGGAAAAGATGCCTATCATTAAAGAACGGATGAAGCCCACTTTCAGCAGGCATAAGAGTTATGCTGATCCGAAGCGGAAAAAATGTTCATTTTGCAGTTGGTGACCATATCTTTCTTAAAATCTCACCAATAGAGGTGTTATGAGATTTGGAAAGAAAGGAAAGTTGTCAACAAGATTTGTAGGCCCATTTGAGATACTTGATAAGATTGGCAATGTGACTTACAAATTGGCTCTTCCACCAAATTTGAGTCATGTTCATCTGGTGTTCCATATTTCTATGCTGAGAAAATATGTATCTGATTCATTTCATATATTGGAGGTACATGATATTGGGATTAACAAGGACTTGTCATTTTAGAAGCTACCAGTGGAAATTATAGATAGACAAGTTAGATAACTAAGGAACAAAGAAATCCCAATGGTTAAAGTGCTATGGAGGAATCAGTCGATGGAGGAGTGCACTTGGGAAAGCGAGCAGGACATGAAGGACAAGTATCCATTCCTGTTCCAACATTGATGTATATATATATATGTATATAATTTAAATTCGATGACGAATTTATTTGAAGGAGGGTATAATGTAATACCCTAAAAAAGCTTACCATGTTTTTATGATTAAAGTTCTTAGTATGTGGTTTGAAATTATCAAAATAACTAAAGATAATTTTAAAAACTCAGTTAGAGCGAAAACGAAAAACTTTTTCAAAAATTATCGGTGTCGATATTGCTGTCACAAAAATAGCAGTCCAGTCGACAAATAAATTTCTGATTCTGACTAGAGGGTAAATGATTATGTGTATACATATGTAAATATAGTAAAAAGAAAGATATGAAAAATATTTAGGAACACTGAAATAGTAAGTGATGGCAAAATCATAAATAAATGAAACTTTAAGGGTATAGTGAAATTTGGACTGTCTGAGTTTCAGAACGGCTCTGAAACTATTTTATTTATAAAATATAAATAAAAATAAGATGTTTGAATATTCACTTTGAAATCCAAATCTCGACGAAATTGTCAGAATAAATTACAGAAAGAAATGTGGCAAAAGCACAATTTATAGAAAGTTTAAGGACCAAAGTAAAATTTGTTAAATGTGACTTTCTATATAAGCCACACTTAGCAAAATTTTGGCTATTTCTTCCTTCCTTTATCCGAAAATTTCTCCGTCCTTTTTCATTGATTTTTCTTCAATTTTATTAAGGAAAAACTATGGAAACTTGAAACAAATTTCATATTCTTCATCCTCCATCCATTTGCAACCATAGAATTCAAGAAAATTTCAAGAACAATGGACTAAGAAATTTCGGCCAAAGCATAATTTTGAGGTAAATTATTGCTTTGTTTGATTTTATGGTTCATTTAGGGTTATTAGATGTTAGTAAGATTAGGTAATGTGTTTAATTGCATCAATTGATGCATATAGTATTTTTGCCCAATTTTCAAACCCTAAACCTAAGCTGTATGAAATGATTTTGTGAAATTGGATTAGTATGTGTAAATTGAGTATAGAATAAGTTAATTGGAAGTTAATTGATGAATATTTTATGGTTGAATTGTTGTAGAAAATTCAATTGAAGAAAATTGCACATTTTGCCTACTTTGAGAAATTTGAAAGAATTGGTGGCAAACCAATTTTGATAACTAATTTGGAGTGTTAGGTGAGTCTTTTATGCATAAAATTATATGTCCAAAGTGTTAAAATGTTGAATGAAATTTATTCAAAAAAAGGCCATTTTGGTTGAACCCTAATGTGGTAAATTGCCTTTGATTTTGCTTTATTTTGGCTTGTTTTTCCTAAGCCAATTTGATCCATTTAATGATGTTTATTGATGTGTATATAATGCCTATGAAATTGCTTACAATGTGTGTGTTTATTGATATTTGGGATAATGTCAATGTTGCACCAAAACCTTGCCAAAATGTTATTTCATTATTGCACATAATGTGTTCGATAAAATGCCTAGCTCAAAAATCCATAGGCCAACCATTTGAATGCCATCGTCGCCAGCAACAATGGCATGCCAATTGCATCAACTTTTTATCCGTAAATGAACAACTTATGTTTGATCCCATTGTTGGTTGCTAGACCTTTGGTCACTGTATAATCAATTATTATTGATATTCTATTGATTTTATTGCTCATTGAATTGATTAATGATGAGTTATTGATACTTGGTGATGCCATTATTGTGAAATAGTATCTATTGATGTGTTTATTGATTCTATTGATTTCAATGTGATTTGACAGAGCTGCCACCCCAATAAGATATTGAGTACATACTGTCAGTATTATGCACAATATATTATTATTATGTCTTAATTGGGAAGGGTTATCAGACCTAGTCATAAGACGTGATTAGTCTTATGTTTATTGATATGAGTTTAATTATGTGTTTCACACATATTCTATGCGTTTTATGGTGATATATCTTCCTTGATATAAGTACTGACTTTACAGTCATATTCTGTTCCTAATTTTGTATCTAGAGATTTTGAGCAAATTGATTTATTTATCTCATATGCCTATTATTTATTGATATTCCATTACCTATTTTATTGGTCGATGTATATTAGATTCACTAAGTATTATAAATACTCACCCTCTCACTGTTTCCCTCTCCAGGTACAGAGTAGGAGGCAGATATCCTAGCATTTTGACTCTATGTGTATTCTGCAGTTTTTATATCAGTGTAATTATTTAACACTGTATTATTTTGTATATTCATATCCTAACTACTCCATGAGTTATGTATGGTATAGTTAGCTTATGAACATGTATGTATGGATATTTTGGAGTATAAATGTATAAGATTATGGTAATTACAGAAAGTAACAGAATGAATGGTGCTTATGTGAGTGTATGACTATAGATTGATATGTGTAGTATGAGATTGTATAGATGTGATGATGGGTTCTACGGGTGCCAGTCGCCTCTGGCATCTCCTGCACCTTAGGACCGTTGCGGCCCCGAGTGCAGGTCGTGACACTTCACTATCATTGTCATTATCAATCATTAAGCATTACACATTACATTTTGAATACCACTAAATCATCAGTTATTTCAATGTTCATATATCACTATAATACTTAAACATCTACTTATACATACAGTACTATGAAGCTCAATGAGTTGACACTTATGACTTTTAGAAAATAAAATTCTACCTCAATGTACTTGACATTCCAAGTCGAAAAAGAAACTAACTTGGAATCAACCTTCTCTATCTCATTCCTGCAAAAATTATAAACCACAATAGGGTGAATATTATAAATACTCAGTAAGCATGTATATATCATTAAACAGGTGATATAAGCATATGATAATAATAGATAACAATGGTATTCAAGTAACAATAATTACAATGAATGGATATCAATATATTCATTTTTATATGTCAAGGTTAATTAATCTATACACCAAATATCTTTAAAAGTTTGGAACATGTAACAATGAAATCGATGAAAGAATGGCCATCAATAGTAAGCAATAAGATATAAGCATGGAATCAATGAATAGGTAAACAATACTCGTATCATATAGATATGATAGATAAAGAGCCATGAAACTCATATCAGATGTATCAATCATGTGTCAATATACATAAGACTACTTAGGTCTTATGGCTAGGACAATTAACCCTTTCCAGCTAGAATATCACATGTAGTCAATGTGCACATTGTCGATGGTATGTACCCACTACTCCGTTGAGAGGCAGCTTTGTCAAATCTCATATAGATAGGCCAATGGAATTCAATAACAATAACCAATATTCATTAGGAACATTATGGTATAATGGCTTTCGTTCGATACACATGGGTTTACTTGTCAATCAGTGTCAATACATTTCATTAATCATGTATCGGTTTCTTTTCTTGATACAAAGGTAGCAATTAACAATAAATATCATGGAATGTGGCTAAACATTTGGTGTGCATACTTTTGGAAATATTTTGGTACATGATCAATCAAGAACAATAGGCATTTCAATATCAATAACAATCAATGAATATGGATGATTTCAATCTTTGAGAATGATTAAAGAATGATTCGCAATAGCAATGAGGCACTTAACCAAGAAGGAAACATGTTCATTGGGTCAACAAATCAAAACATGGATATGCATAATGATGTATACGTTACTCACCTCGAAGAGCACTTTCTATTGTACTTTACTTATTGCTTTAGTTTTCATTTTCATTTCCTTGGTTCATTACTCACATGTTTATGGTACTCATCACTATCTTTCATTTATTCTTGACTCTACATATTGAATTAATTTTTATTTAGATACTATTTAACATAGAATTACATTACTTATACTTATATTAAAGAAAATTACTGAAATTTCAAAATTACTAAGGTTTTTCTGTGCGAAATTCTTTACTGGAAGCCTGTATTCCATTACTCATATCTCTCTCTACATCCAATATCTTCAATTCTTATTCCTACTTAAAATAGACATATTAAGATTTAACATATCCAAATTACAATTCATAGTGCTAATTTAAACTTAGTGTTACAACCAGCAATGCTGCCTGCATTCTGCTTACAAATCTTATTCTACCAGATTCTGTTCTTTTACTAATAACTCAATTTATACTTAACTAATTACTGTAATTATTTTTTCTATTAAAATTATACATTATAGGATTATAACATATCCAAATTTCATAATATTTGGTTCACTATATAATTATTAGTGAATTTTCAAATCTAAACTACTGCCCTTAAATCTTTTTCCAAATAGACCTTGTTTCCATACCTATAATTAATTCTGTGCTCATCCAATTACAAAAAAAAAATTACAGTAACTTATATATCATATAAATAAATATTTTTCATGTTTAACACTTTCTCTAAATCAGAATTTAAGATCCTCATATTAATAGAAATCAGTAGCCTGTGTTCTGTGTTTTGTTTATCAGTCAATCTGGGCATATTATACTCATGACCTAATATTTCATAGACCAAAAATCCAATAGCAAAACCTTTTTATAGGATTATATTTATGTTGAACACTTCTTCTAATTATGTCTCTATCATTATATAAAATAAAAACACTGTACCATTTTTCTATAACCCTAATTCCAGTCCAGTCACAGTTTTTACTCAATAACTTTTTCCTCACTTAGAATTTTACAAATTAATTTTACAAAAATCTAATTAGCTTGTTTATCTACAACTTTCATGCTTAAACTATCCTCAAATTCAGTTATTAAAATTTTGGAATATTAGCGATAAATTACTGTCTCAAATAAGATTTCAGAAACTATATAAACCATAGCTCATTCTTTACATTTTTAGCTTAATTACGTCAATTATTTTCCAAATCAAATCTTAGAACTCTTAAATACAATTAAAAATGATAAGTTTAGAATCATTACCTTCTACTTAGATGATTTCTTTTCTTTCTCTTTTTCTTGTTCCACCAAATAGCTTCACATAATCTCCATCAACTTCCTTTCTTAAGTCTTCTTTTTCTCATCAATTTTCCTATCTATTTTAGTTAGTTTATTTGGAAAGATTAGAAGACTAATTATTTTGGTCAATTCTCTCATTATGGTTCAGCCAACTCCTCAAAAAATGGCAGCCAACACTGCTCTTTTATACACTAAAGTTATACAGTAAAGTCAAAGAGATAGGAATGGTGTAGAGAAATCTAGAAAATTTTGGTAATTTTTCTTTATTTGAGCACATGTTTTTTATCTTTTTCTAATAATAAGTTAAACAAATTATTTTTATCAATTGTATGGCCATTTGGTCGGCCACCTCAACTCATTTATAGAATGGGTGAGTCTCACAACTTTATTTAATTGCACTTTGGCCTAAAATTTAAAGCTTAAGAACACTTAAATGCTTTGAAGATATGAATTAAAGCACAATAAATTGATTGTTGTTACTGTAATAAATTCATATCAACTCACATATATAGCCCTCGGCTTAAAAGTTTCTTTTGGCTGCATTAAATGTGCATTTAATGCAAATCATTGTTGTTCCAACGACTATATTTTTTGCCAAATTTCTAACTGTAGCAGCAGCTACACAATCTGTAACGGGCACTACATAATAAGTAGCGGGGGCTACTTATAATGTAGCAGGCGCAAGTTTTGCTCCAAAAACTTCAAGACACTTCAATGTCTTCTGAGCTTTCTTAGTAGCAGTCGCTACATCCTATAACAGGTGGTACTTATTAAGTAGTGGGGGCTACTTAATAGTGTAGAGGGCACTATCCTTTTAGCTCACTCTGAATTTTGAAATTTGCTACTGTGACTACTTTGTAGTGGTTGCTACTCAAACGTCAGCATATGTAGTAGCAGGAACTTATATAGGTCGCAGGCACTACTGAAGTTAGTTAGCTACTGTGTCTTCTGGATCTCGTTGTAGTGGCTGCTACTGTTGAGTCGCGAAGGCTACTTAAAAAGTAACGAGCGCTACTTATCCAGTAGTGTGGGCTACTTAACAATGTAACGGCCATTACAAGCTAGCAACCTACAATCTAAAAATCTATCCTTGCATATAAACAAGCAACCATAATTAGAGGTTTAATTAGTTGTTTGTACACATCAAAATGAGTATGTTAGATTATTGAAGATCTAACATCTTTGGTACCCATTTCATTTTGGGTCCTTGAGGGTTAGCCTTTATGCCTTTAGCAACTAAGGTTGTGCACGGCTCAGTTAAAGACGGGGATCTAAAAATTTTTGAACCGAACCAAAACTCTGGGATTTATTTTTGAATCCTCATTCTTTAACCGAATAGAGAAAATATTTGTATCGAATTTTCAGATTCAGTGATTCAGGTATTTGGAGGTTAGTTCCAATTCATATATATTTTAGTTTGGTTCGAATATTTAGGAATTTTGGTTTGATTCAGTTTGGGGTTTCAGGGTTTCAAATCGAGTATTCGAGGATTTGAGTATAATATTTATAAAAAATACTACAAATTTATAATTATATATATATATATTATAAATTTATAATTATATAAATACAAAAATATGTATATATTATTAATTTATAATTATATAAATATATATAAATTAGTTGATCGGTTCAGGGATTCGAGGATTTAGTATCGATTCAAGTACAGTTATGTTCGATTCAATTCTTGGTACAGAGATCAAAGGATCTCCAGTCACGTGCTGTTATATTAATTCAGTTTCAATTCGGTTCGGTTATTTTTCAAATCTCGATGATTTTCTTTTCCATTATTTTTCGGTTTGAAAATTCGAGTCGATTCGAGATCTCCGCATCCTGTGCTCAGCTCTATTAACAACCCAAACTAATTTTATTTTTGGGTGCTTCTTTTTAATGATACTTTTATGAATAATATGACCATATTTATGAGATGTCACATTACTTCTAATGCTATATGAATGATGCCTTTTAATTTTGCAATAATAGGATTTGTGCCCATAATTATTACATGATTAATAATATCTAATAAATTTATGGTAATGGTTATGAATGTTATGCTTATGCCTTTTCTTATTGGGGGCATGACTAATTTTACAAGTTTTAGCCTTATGACTATGTGAATGACAAGAATGATAATGTCTAATGAATTGAGCTTTAAAATTCATACACTATTTTTCTTTTTCTTGTTTTGAAAGAGATGATTTTAGACTAATTAATTCATTTTTAAGAATTTCATTCTCTTTCAAAACTTTATCATGAACATATTTCACTAATAGTATTTTGTTTTCTTTTTCAAGACCATTATTGGTGGAAGTTAATGAAAGAAGTTCATTATTCAAATGTTCATTTTCATATTTCAAACTATAAATTTGATATTTGAATATTTTATTTTTCTCTTTCATTTTCTCAACCTCAATGCACATGGTTTCTTATGCATCTTATAACTCATTATATGAAAAATAATCATGAATAGAGTTTGAGGGATTTGATGTTACTTATGAGAAGAAGTGTGCTCATCAATGGCTATGAAGCATAAGTTTGCAACTTCATCCTTGCATTTCTCATCACTTGTGAAGGTTGAGCATTCTGAGCCACTATTTCTTCTTAATTATTGCATCATTTCCTCTTGCTCATCATCTTCTTCTTATTGTTGATGAGTAGAGGTCCCAAAATTATACTCCCAGAACCCTAGCAAGCCCGTGACTCACCGTCAGCTGCTCTAGCTTGGGAACTTTCCCCTATAACATTCAAATTGCCTTATAAGGCTCATACTCAACATATATCATATCAAATCACATATTATGCCATATTAAGGCATAATCAAACATATAAACACATAAAATCATACATTATGCACATTTTACACATTAAGCACATCAAAGGCCCTATTTTACTCCTTTAACATATTTCATACTTTTTATGCACCAAATGCAATTCCATCAATACAAATCATTCACATTACTCATATTTATCAATATTATACTAAGTTATGAACTTTCAAACACTTAGCTTATTATTTCATACCAAACATACACAATTTCTCACTTATGCTTCAAATCACCTAGACCATTCATTCTTCCTACATTTAACCTTATACATTTCAACCATTTAAGCCATTATACCTTAATCATACTTTTGTTCTTCATTTGCATTTACCTAACACCTTAAAGTATCAAAGTCCATATGTTACTACATTAATGGAAATCATTCCATTCTTCAATTTTTTTAACACCAATTAAACATACAATCTTAATAAACATCAAATGCATTATGTTTAAGCTTTTAAACCTAACAAATGCCAAAGCACCTAAGGCATTCCAAATCATCAAAGTTTCGGCCAAGACATAATTATATTCAAATGCATTCATTTCAAACATTTAGCCATCCATTCATATTAATTACATCAAATATACATCATTTACACCTTTTAAAACATTTAAACATCAAATCCTAAGCACCTCAATTCGGCTAAACCATTTTCCTAACCAAATGACTTTGTTTCTTTCATTTAACCACAAATTCATATCATATGCATCATTTAAACATCATTTGAACTAAAGGAAACATCAAAACATCAATTTGATTCCAAGTTTTTCCTATTTGGGTTTCAATCCATCAAATTGAATTCTAACCATAAAAAATTGATTCTAATCACTAAATAACATCAAGGAATACCATATGAACATAATGGAATAAAAAAAACTTCAAAACTAACAACTTACCAAAAATTCTTCAAAAACTTCTTTGAATTATTTAGTTGTCCAAATGAATTTTTCTTAAGAATCTAAGGTTAGATTTGTGTTTAGGCTAATGGAATTGATCTGATTTCATCCAAAAATTTAAGAAAACTATAAAATTTGATGTTACCTAGGTGTGGCCGAAACCTTTGGTGTATGAACAATGAAATTCTGCAACTTTTAAGCTTTTAAAAGATGAAAATGGTGAAGTGGTGGTAAAAATCTATTCAAATATCTTAGGTTTGATCCAATGGTTAAGGTTTCATGGTAACTTTGGTGAAACCTAGCCATCCAACC
>CANXYC010709574.1:0-13079 GCA_948193065.1 Aleurites moluccanus
TAATAGAGAAGATCCAGCTTCTTGATCCATTCTCCCAAGAAGCTTCATTGTAATAATTTTTGAGATATTATGTATATTCATTTAATGGTATTATGACACAATATGTAATGGGAGTATACTCTAGAGCTCCGTAGTTAGTCATTCAAGGATACTAGTATATTTTGATGTATGATTGTTACCTTTTGGGGTGCTCTTATTCCTTAATGATGTGAGATGTATCTTTTGATAATTAAGGAACAGGAGAAAGATTTGAAATGACAATAGAAAAGATATGATTGATGTTTAATTATATATATGGATATGAACATTGTATAATAATATATGAGGTTGTAATTTATATAATGATGATGAGATTCATGATTTATGAGTTCTACGGGTTTATGGTGGCCTTAAGCCTACCCTTGCCTTAGGATCGTCACACCACTGGAGTTGGGGTGTGACAAAAAATAGGCGCCCTTGAATAGGAGGCACTAAAATATGAGGGTTTTACAAATATGACTTGATGCGGTCGAAGGCTACCTGACACTCTTCATCCCATCCCTTAGTGTAATTCTTCTTCAAGAGGTGAAAAATAGGTTCACAAGTAGTCATCATGTTGGGAATGAATCAAGAAATGTAGTTCAACTTTCCCATAAAACTCCGGACTTCTTTCTCTGTTTTTGGGGGAGGCATATTCTGAATGGCCTTGATTTTATCGGGATCAACCTTAATACCTTCCTTCCTGATGATGAAACCCAATAACTTCCCTTTTATTGCCCCAAATATGCACCTATGGGGATTGAGATGCAACTTGTACTTACGGAGTCTTTCAAACTCTTTTCAAAGTACAACCTCATGATCCTCACCTAGTCTGGATTTGATTACCATGTCATCTATATAACATTCCACCTTCTTATGCATCATGTTATGAAATAATGCCACCATGGCTCACTGATAAGTTGCCCCAGTATTTTTCAAACCGAAAGGCATTACTTTATAGGAGAAAGTCCCCCATTGTGAGATGAATATGGTCTTCTCCTTATCGCCTTAGCTCATCTTTATTTGATTATAACCCGAAAAACCATCAACATATCAACACCTCTCCTGACCGGCAGCATTATCCACTAGAGTGTCTATATATGGAAGCAGGAAGTCATCCTTTAAACTGAAACAATTTAGATCCCTATAGTCGATGCATATACGTACTCGACCATCTTTTTTCATCACGGGGACTACATTAGCTGCCCATTCGGGGTATTTAACCACTTCTAAGAACCTGACTTCATACTGCTTCTGGATTTCATCCCTGATCTTCAATTGGATATCGGGGATCATTCACCTTAACTTCTGTTTGACTAGTTTTACTCCAAGTACAAGAGGAATTTTGTGGGCCATGATTCCAGGGTCTAGGCCAGGCATATCCTAGTAAGACCAAGCTAGTATGTCTGGAAACTCTTTCAATAGCAAAATGATCTTCTTTGTTCCCTCATACTTGACCACTTTCACTTCCCTTTTATCTTCCTCTATCCCCAAATTCACTGTTTCTATGACATCCCCCACGGCTTCCATCCCATTCTCTAGTCTGCCCATTAACCTTTCTAGTTCTTTTGGTATCTCTATCTCATCATCTTTATCAGAAAAATCTTTATTCATAGTAGTTACAACTTTTTCAAAAGCACATACATTAGCATTAATATCTGATGGTTCCATAATAGATGTATCATTTCCCTTGAGTATGACGAAAAAGAAAAACATAACAAATTGGAAATAGCACAAGAAAATGCACAAGAGAGAGAAGAAAAGCACGTATATTATGGAAATAAAATAATAGATTATATTGCTAGAAAAGTTCAAAAACATATAATGATAGAAATTAAAAAAATAATACGGAACAAGACTAAGGAAAAGAAACAAAAATAGTCTTTTTTTTTTCTATGATGGCATTACTTTAAAAACACTTCAAGCAATTCCACCATTTCCCAATTGCTCAAATCATGATCTTCGGTAGTGGGAGCAACATACTGGCTAGAGCTGCATTCTGTAGAGATAACATTGATGGACAACCTCTCGAGAGCTTTTAAGTCATCGTAAAAAAATTCTTCGATGATGGGCACAGAGTTAATCACTACAACAAGTGCGGGAAAGGTCTCTCGAATGTGAGGAAATGATGCACCTTCCCAGCATTGATCTGTTGTGATAAATTGGCATGACTGGAATGGTTGTTGGACATAACCTAGACCCACTCTATTTTATGCCTTTGTCAACACAATAGGTTTCACAATGCCTTGCAGCCTAATCCCTAATCCTTTCCCTGGCTGAAATCCTTGTCGGTTCATCACTTTGGCTACCATGTTCAACTTGGTTTTGCCTTAGAAACTCTTGCTTGGCAACACTTTCAACTCCAAAGTCTGATATGAACTTTCAATGGCTTGCTCTGCTGCCTCAATGTAAGGAAAAGACTGCGGCTTGGAGATCAAGATGTCTTCTTCTCCTTTAACTGTGACCAATTTTCCATCCTTTATATACTTGATCTTCTGATGGAGAGATGATGGTATGGCATTTGCGGCATGAATCCAAGGATGCCCCAAAAGCATTATGTAGGCAACCTCAATATTCATTACCTAAAATGCCACCTAAAAAGTGCATGCGCCTATCTGAACAGGTATCTCAATGTCACCCATCATTTCTCGTCGAGTTCCATCAAAGGCCCTTACTCCCATGTCGCTTGGCTTTAAGGTTGTCATATCAATAGGTAACCTTGTTAATGTAGCTTGTGGTAACACATTAAGCGTCGACCCATTATCTACTAACACTTTGGCTATGGTACAACCCAGGCTCTTGACTGTGACATATAAAGCCTTGGTATGATGGGTCCCGGCAGGGTCAATTTCATCAGCTGAGAAGGATATGAAGTTGCTGGCTTGAATCTACCCTACTAGCTTCTCAAACTTCTGCTTTGAAATGTCAGGCATAACATAAGCTTCATCAAGTACTCTCTATAAAGCATCTCGATGAGTTTTAGAGTTCAAAATTAAGGCCAATAAGGAGATACTAGTGGGAGATCTTCTTAACTGCTCAACATTATTATAATCACTTTGTTTCATCAGCTTGAGAAATTCACTATCGTCCTTCTCTTCCTTGTTATCTTCTCCAATGACCTTTTTGCCCTTTTTCCTTCTTTCTTCTTCTCTGGTCAAAACTGCCTCATCGAGAACACCCATTGATTTTTCAACTCGACCCTTCTCTTCTCTCAACTGGTCAAGCTCATTGGACCCATAACGTTTGCCACTTCGGGTGATGTAGTTAACATTTGGCCCCCCTTCTTTTATCAGCTATGAGTTTGGTGATAGGGAGGAATTTTAAGGATTTATTGGGCTTGGATTTGGGTAAGGTGGTTGATGAGTTATAAGAGGAGGTCCCATGCACATGATTTGTGGGCTTGAAGGAGAAGTTGTTTATGTATGCGGGATATGTGTTTGAGGCATTTAGTTGTGAAAAGTGATGGTTGGTGGGGTATAGCTGATTGTCAGGGATGAAGCGAAGGTATTAGCAAAAATAGCTTATATGTGGATTTGGGGAGTATAATTCCAAGGAACAGTATGGGTATTGGTTATTAGCAGTTGCATAGGGGCAGTGATAACAACAATAGGAGGGCGTTGTGTTAGATGAGCATTAGCATTGGTCTTTTGGGATGGAACCTCAAAGCTGATCATGTGTAAATCTCCATCCACTTTACCCCTTCTTAGTGTCTTGAAGTCAATTAGGCTTTGCACATATTCTTTGAACACTTCACAATTTTCAATTTCATGTTCCAAGCACCCTCTATGGAGCAAACAAGCACCATTAGTTGCACCCACAAAGCTTTTGATTATCCCAGCCTTTGATAATTGAATGAATAGATCAGCCATAGACATCTTTATATCAGACATCTTTCGAAAATCCTCTCGTTCTCCAACTTTAACGGCAACTACCATTCCACTCCCACTAGCCGTATTGTGATTAAGCAGAGGGTTACTGCTGATACTTGGTGATGAACCCCCACCTTCAATTTTTAACCACCCATGTTTTATCAAGTGTTATTTTAAAAGCGGGGCAGTTTTCTATGGAATGACCAACAGCATTTGCATGGAATTCACATCTTTCATTCAATTTATACCAGTGCGGGTAAGATGGGTTTATGGGATTGATCGGTGTTGGGACTATTTGGTTGATGTTGAGCAGGTATTGATATATATCGGTGTATGACATAGGCAAAGGAGGAAAATCTCTATTCCCCCTCAAATTGGCTTGGTATTGAGTGGGTCGAGGATGGTACTGATTTTGAGCTTGATAAGGGAGCGGATGATATTGTCCTCTAGGCGGGTTGTTTTGCGGTGGATAGGAAGGATAAGATGTTTGTGAGTCGAAAGGTGCAATATTGGATACTTGATTATGAGGTTTTTGGATGTACATTAGTCTAAGCTGTGAGACAGGGTGGTACACTGGATGAGAATATTGGCTAGACTGATTATTGAGCATATGAATCTCACCTTCTTTCTTTTTATTGCTCGGGCCCCTTTGTAGAATTATCAGATGATGGCAAAGTCAATCTCCCTTGCTTCCAACTTGCTTCAATTCTCTCTCTAGCTTGGATCAAATCGGTGAAGTTTGCAGTGGTGTTACCGATGAGATATATGTGAAAAAGTCTCTTTTAGAGTATCCATAAATAAGCTACATAGTTCATGATCGGTAACTGGTGGGTGTACCTCTGCCGCTTTTTCACGCCATCGTTGGGCATATTCTTTGAAGCTCTCGGTCTCCCTCAAGTACATGTTCTGCAGATCCCTTCTACTTGGTACGGTGTCCATGTTGAACTAGTAGTACTTTAAAAATAATTCAGTCATGTCATTCCAAGAATGAAAGGAGCCCTTATCCAATTGAGTAAACCACCTCATAGCTGGTCCAGTAAAACTCTAAATAAAATAGTGAGTAAAAAGCTTTTCATCACTAGTAACAGTCAACATCTTGGACACGTAGCTAGCTAAGTGTGTGAACACTCATTTTCTGCACCCCTCAGACTTGTGCCTAGCCGACCGTCACTCACTGGAACCAAACCCGCACTCGGACGGACTAAAAAATGCATCAGATCGAAGTCAGACTCGGACTGCCCCCTCAGTGGAGGGCGGTGCTGCCCTCCTTAGGAGGCGGTGCCGCCGCCCCCTTGGATGGTACCGTCGTCCCCTCTGGCGGTACCGCTGGTCACTAAATTGTCTACCGCCCTCCTTCTCAGCCAGTGCCGCCACCCCCCTCCGATGGCAGCCCCCTTGCCTATAAATAGAGACCCCCCTCCTTCATATTTTGGGTCCTGAAATCACTTGAAGTCGAATTTTCCTTCTCGGATTTCTTCTATTCTCTCTCATATACCAATTTCTTCTTATTTCTTTAATTCTCTTTGAGTTTAAAGAATAATCAATTCAGGGCGTGTGGAGCCATTTTCTTTAGTTCTCTTTGAACTAAAGAAGGACCAAATTCGGGGAGTGTGGAGCCTCAAAATTATTTCTAACAAAATCACTCTGTTGATTTGCTTGTTTTGAATTATCAGATAAAAGACAATTGACCGTCTTCCCAGGCTTCAACTGACCCCAAATGGAGCTTTGATCCGGGCAAGCAATCCGACCTCTTTCTTCTCAAAAAGCCAGATAAAATACAATCCAACTACCAATCCAAGGTGGAACTCCAATCCGGCCGAGCAATTAGTCCTCCACCAATCCGACCATTAATCCAATCACCGATCCAAGGTGAAATTTCGATTTGGGCTAGCAATTAGACCGCCGCCTTCCTAAAACGCAAAGGAGCAGGTATCGTCTCCTAACTTTTCCTATTTCTGATAGAGCATCAAAATAGAAAATTTTCCTTTATTTTGGTAAAGCATCAAAATAAAGAGTCCAAAACATGATAAGTTGGGCTAAATCAACCCTCATTCGTAAGAAGGGAGAACTGCGTGGGTTTTGATTCCCATTCAACAGGATATGCAGGCAAGCTACGTAAGGGCTTCAAATCCAAAAATATCAAAGCGATCTCTTTTCTATTAATTAACTGCTTTATTAAATGTATTATTTGGGAAATGTGTGATCAGCCTAGAACACATGAGGGCTAGAGTTGATATCCCCTATTTTGAGATCTTTTGAATTGTAATAATTTAATTTATCGCTCTCTAAACTACTTTATCGCTTTCATCCTTTCACTTACCTGCTCATGCATCTATATATCTCATCCTTTAAAATGCTCATGAAAATATTTTAAATCAAAATCAAAATTAGAAGCCAAGTTCAACCGAAAACCTAGTCCCCAAATCCTCTTTGGTTTCAAAGACTAGTGCACTTATTTTCCTTTGGGATAAGATTGGAGTCAAAAATGGATTTTTACCTTAAATTTTCCCAATAAAAAAACTTTAGGTGGCGACTGCAAAATGTCAAAATCATTTTCAATAAAAGGGCACTAAGGTCGCATCTCAATCCGTGAGAAATCGTCCCTAAAAAATGAGAGCATCCACGATCCCCTAGATCCGTGGGAGGTAATGCTCGGGCGAGGCCTCATAGTTGGCGACTCCACTGGGGACCAACTTTTTTTTCATAAGTTAAAGAGGACTACCAATTGGTTAAAAATCTTTTTCAAGTGACTATTTTACTTGGCTTTTAGTTTAACTTGGATTTTCATGCATCACTACATCACCATTTACGAAATTCAACCTTTGGATAGCGAGTAGTATTGATCCGACAACTCTTTTTGAGTATGTTGGGAGATAGCAAAAGCATCCACCCCGCGACGAATCTTCAAATCCTTTTTGAAGTATAACGAGCAGTCGTACTGTTGGACCCATACAAAACTCATTGTTTCACATGTAATTAGGTATATTCACTATTCTAGTGTGACGAGTACCCTTTAAACCAAACCACCTAGCCTTCATGTACTGAACATTAAACCGTGGACCTTAGGGCCCATGAACCATGATAATTTTAAGCTGTCATCATGAACCAATTTTCTTCATACACATGCATAACCATGCATACTTGCATAACCATGCATTCATGATTCATAAAGCATGCATTCCATTGTTAATGAGTCTAGGTTGTACCTTGAATCAGTTGAGAGTCAACTCAAATGAAATCAAGGCCCATTAGCCTCAAATACCTCTCACTCAAATGAACCAAGGCTCATCAGCCTCAAACAAATTGGACCCAAGGCCCATCAGCCTCAAACAACACTCACCCAAGTGGACCCAAGTCCCATTGGCCTCAAACACCTCTCACTCAAGTGGACCTAAGGCCTACTAGCCTCAAACAAATTGGACCCAAGGCCCATCAGCCTCAAACACCTCTCACCCAAGTGGACCCAATGTCCATTAGCCTCAAACACCTCTCACCCAAATGGACCCAAGGCCTATTAGCCTCAAATACCTCTCACTCAGATGAACCTAAGGCCCATTGGCCTCAAACACTATCACCACTACTTAAAGCCCAAACTCAGTTAGCACCAAGATCTCTTCAAGCCCAAAACCAATTGGCACCAATATCTCTCCAAAGTCTAAATCCAGTTGGCACCAAAATCTCTCCAAAGCCCAAACTCAATTGGCACCCTGATCTCTCCAAAGCCCAAATCCAGTTGGCACCAAAATCTCGCCAAAGACCAAACTCATTTGGCACCAAGATCTCTCCAAACCCAAAACCATTTGGCACCAAGATCTCTCCAAAGCCCAAACTCCGTTAGCACCAAGATCTCTCCAAAGCCCAAACCCAGTTGGCACCAAGATCTCTCCAAAGCCTAAAACCATTTGGCAACATTATCTCTCCTAAGCCCAAAATCAGTTGGCACCCTGATCTCTCCAAAGCCCAAATCCAATTGGCAACAAAATCTCTCCAAAGCCCAAACTCAGTTGGCACCAAAATCTCTCCAAGCCCAAAACCATTTGGCAACATTATCTCTCAAGTCCAAAATCATTTGGCACCGAAATCTCTCCAAAGCCCAAACCCAGTTGGCACCATTACCTCTCCAAAATCCTAAAATCCAAATAACTTTAGCCCAACTTACTTTAGGAATCAATTTTCTAGGAATTTGCAATGCATAACTTTCCCTATAAGCCTAGAATAAAGTTAGGTTTTCCTTTTCCTAAAACCTAGAACATAGTTAGGTTTTCCTTTTCCTAAAACTTAGAACAGAGTTAGATGTTCTTTTCCCTATAAGCCTAGAACAGAGTTAGGTTTCCTTTTTCCTAAAACTTAGAACAAAGTTAGGTTTTCCTTTCCCCTAAAAACCTAGAACAGAGTTAGGTTTTCTCTTCCATGTACTAATCCCTTTCCTTATCTTTAAAAGGTACCAATGGCTAACCCAACCAATATGGATGCCATGGACATACTTCTCACCACCCTCATCAAAAGGCAAAAGGATAATTTTGAAGCCATGCTCAAATCCACCCTTAATGCTCAACAAATCTGCTTCAACGAAGCCTTAATTGCTCAACAAGTCAGCTTTAATGAAATATTGATCGCTCAACAGGCTGACTTTTCTAAAGCCCTGACCGCCCAACAAACTAGCTTCCACAATGCACTAGCCTATGCGACCAAAGCCTTGAATTCCCATATTGATGACATAAAATTCATGAATCAGACCAGGCCCAAACCAGTTGATCCAAGCTCTTCAAATACACCTCAAGTTAATCTGACCAACACCAACCCTTCCTTTTCCTTGAATCCTTTTCAAGGTAAGAAACCTTCACCCATTCAGCCATGGAAAAGTCTATGAAGCGCAATACTCTTATGTTAGGACAAAGCCACATAATGGAGAAAAGATACAATCAGAATAATACATTCACTTCCATTACCTCTACCAAATAGAAGAGTCAGTCTCTGAAAAGTTTATTCATGAATTTAGGTATGCCCTTGAGCTTCGTTTACAAGAAGGCTTTGGAATCTAAAATGGTCACACCTTTAGAATTAAAGGCACCTCCTAACCCTTTACCTAAAAGCTGGAATATGAATGAATATTATGATTATCATCAAAGTGTTGGGCATGAAACAGATGTGTGCAAGAACTTAAGACACAAAATCCAAGATCTCATTGACATTGGAGATATCCTTCCCCTTGGTTTGATATTCGACCCCCCCATTTACCTTCGAACCTTCATCAATCCCTTCAGGTTTGAAGATTCAGATTAGGAGGAAAGTAAGTGGAAATAGACCCCACCTCATCAACCAACCAAAGCCTAAATTAGCATAGTTTATGGAGGAATTCAAGCCCAGTTAATCTGACCTATCTGAAATTGAATTCAAATAAGAGTCTAAGTCCAAGTATGAGTCTAAACCTGAGTCAGAGTCAGAGTCTGTTGAGTCTGTTTCTTCTTTTTACTCTATAGAGTCTATAATGGATCTTTTGGGTCTTTCTTTTAATTTTGATGTAGTCTGCGAGGATGAAAGTGTTCAATTTTCCTCTTATATCCTTGAGTCTTTTTTCCCTCTCCATAAGTCCAATTTAAAAAAGACATAAAAAAATAAATTAAATTTAGCACAGATAATAAATTGAAATTCACATTCATTGCATCATCATTCCATGATAAGGCTTCTCTAGTCAAGATTGTTCAAGAATTTTCAGATTATTTTGCCTGGCAACCTGAAGACATGACAGGTATTGATCAAGCATAACAGCCCATAAGATTCTGACCTATGAGGATGTGAAGCCTATAAAACAGAAGTTACAGAGGATGAAGGCGGAGTGGTCTCTCAAGATCAAAGAGGAAGTTGCCAGGTTATTGAAGAACAGTTTCATTAAACTTGTCACTTACCCTTCATGGCTAGCCAACATAGTGCCTGAGCCCAGGAAGGATGGGAAAGTAAGAATGTGTGTGAATTACAGGGATCTGAAAAAAGCCTGTCCAAAAGATAATTTTCCTTTACCTCACATAGACTTATTGGTTGACCGCATGGCCAGATCTGAGGTAGTCTCCTTAACTGATTTATATACGGGGTACAATCAAATATAAGTCTATCCACTGGACAAGAAATAGATAGCCTTTGTGACAAAATGGAGAACCTACTGCTACAAGGTCATGCCTTTTGGTTTAAAGAATGTCGAGGCAACATACCAGAGCATGACTATAACTATCTTTCATGACATGATTCACAAGGATGTAGAAGTATACATTGATGACATGGTTATCAAGTCTAAAACAACAGAAGGACACATAAATGCATTAAGATGTTTCTTCCTTAGGTTGAGACAGTATAATCTAAAGTTAAATCCGGCAAAGTGTGTTTTTGGTGCATCCTCGGGTTTGTTCCTAGGCCATATGGTAAGTAAAAAGGGGATAGAAGTAAACCCAGCTAAATCAAGAGCCATCTTGGAGGTGCCAGCTCCAAAAATAGAGAAAGAGATTAGGGGATTTCTAGGACGTTTATAGTATATCAGTCAGTTCATTTCCCAACTGGCTGACCTTTGTGGACCTATCTTTAAATTACTAAGGAAAGTAGTTCCTAAGGAATGGAATGATAAATGTCAGCAAGTTTTTGAAAAGATCCAGCAGTACTTGCTGAATCCTCATGTCTTGCAACCGCCTAGGTCCGATAAACCTTTGTTGTTATACCTTTCTGTGACCAAAGAAGGTATGGGGGCAACGCTCGCTCAAAATGCTGTGGATTCATATAAAGAGAATGTCATCTATTATTTGAATAAGCAAATGCTAGCTCATGAACTTAAGTACAACCAAATCAAGTAGTTGTGCCTCGCTTCAGTTTGGGCATGCTATAAGCTTCAACATTACTTAAGTTCTTTCATTACTTATGTTCTTGCAGACAAGAGCCCCTTGAAATTCCTTATGGAGAGGTCAGTTCTTGACACCAAAATAACACGTGGAATGGCAGAACTTGTGACATTTGATCTAAAGTATGTCTCAAGAAGGGCATTTCAACAAAAGAGTAACTATTATAGGGTTGGAAGAAGACAACTTAGTATTAAAAGGAAATCAAAGCTCCTGTTCAAGAGCCAAGAGGAAAATTTGAGCCTAATTGGGCTGGCTTGTATATGTCAAAGAAGACCCTGTATGACGGAGGTATTATACTCATGGATTAGATGGAAATGAATTTTTCAAACCATTATAATCAGATGATGCATTGTATGAATAGAACTACGAGGACCTGATTCTTTCAAAAGAAAATTTTGATGTGTGAAAAAAAATACAAATGGAGATTGTCCAAAACATAATAAAATTATTATTTTTTGTACCCAGATTAATTGATTTGTGCTTATTAAGTTGAAAACCCGGAAGGGCAGCTCGGACAAAAAAAATCATCAAAAAAAATCATTTTCTGAGTCAATAATCATAGCAAAAGTTGCTAACAAGTCCTCGTCAGAGTCATCAAAGTCATTTCAGTATCTTGGTGTCAAACGATTGTCATGTTAATCTATCACGTCTCTTAGCTAATTGGCTAAGTTGTCTTTGTCCCACATCAGGGATATGTCCTTTTGTGTCAATCGTCACATCTCTTAGTCAAAGCAGTTAAATGGCTAAACTACCCTAATCCCTCATCAGGGGCATGTTTTCTAAAGTCAACATCTAGTCATTGTAGCTAAGTACATCATCAAAGGATAAGTAAACCAAAGTCATCATTCCTTAAGTCGATTGTCCAAATCATCAAATCATAGAGTCTTTTCTTTCATGATGAATGACTTTTCTTTCAAGTCATTTGACTCGTGTGTCAGTTCCAAAGAATCCAACCAACAAAGTGTCAATCAAGTCATTGACCCGTGTGTCAATCCTACTGGTCCAAACCGATAAAGTGTCAGCCCCAAGAATCTTTTCAATCTCAAACAGTAGGAATTACTCCACTTGTCTTTTCCATAAGAAAAACTCATAAAACCTCCCAAAATCAAACATATTTCCCAAAAGCAAGTCCAAGCTCAAGGGGCAAAGCAGAAATGATTCAATGGTTTGAGCAAAAAGAGTTCAGATTCATCCAATCTTCATTAGTGAAACCAAAGTAGAAATTCTCAAGTGATCCTTGGATCATCCGAATAGCCAAGCCCTCATTACCAAAATTAAAACCTATTGCCCTTTTGAAGTTGGGTCAGGTATGGAACCAAAAGTGGATCACGAATCAAGGTCCATGAGCCTAAGCAGCCAAGTTATCTTTTTAATGGTCCGAACCCATCTGAAAAAGCCTTTAGCCTGAGACAAAGCCAACCACAAATTCATCTTCCATATACCTCATTGAACAAATTCATCTTTGGCAAGAACCAAGCAGACAAACTCTCAAAGCCAATCCTTCGGTCTAAATTAAAACCAATCCACATAGCCTTCCATTAGGTGTCGAAAATCAAACAGACAGGACCAACTTACATAGTTGACCTTTAGGAGTCCAAAACCATTCTGACAAGGCATACCGGACCTCAGCCTTCCAAGTTAATCTTTGAACCAATACTGAGCATGGCATCATCCTTAATCCAACATACTCGGTCAAAACTGAATATGGCTCCAAAACCTCACCCTTTCATGGTCACTACCTAACAAATTGCCAACTCCCTCTCAAACCTTAATGACCACCAAAGTGATCTAAGTCATCATTCATCAAAAGCAGGCCATCTCTTCAAATCACAGTCCCCAAAAATGGGTCATCACTAGAAGAACCCAAGTGCAGCCCTTAATCCAAACCCTATTCAAATCCAAGATACCAAATTAGCCAAAATCTCACCGTTTGATCAAACCTGATGCAACCTTTAATCCAAGATCAACGCCTTTAATCTCACCCTCAAAGACCAATAAAATGACCAAGTCACCCCTTTCCACAAGTCACCTTCCTTCAAAAAGTGGGGCATCCTACTAAAATTTCAATCATCAATCTGACATTTCTCATAAATTGTCACCTTACTGTCACGACCTATCTCAGAAGTCGTGACGGTCCTAGGGTACGGGTGATGCATAAGCGACCAGTACTGCGTAGAACCCAATAAACTATCTATATGGCATGCATCAAACAAATAACATTCCAAAATAAATCTAGAATGCTGAAGAAAATTTGACAGCATATCCTCTAAAATTGGACTATGCCTAAGAAATCAAAACACACAAATAGCAC
>CANXYC010709659.1:0-123680 GCA_948193065.1 Aleurites moluccanus
TTGTTATATATATATATATATATATAGTTGCAAAACCAAAGATCTGGTTTTCCAGATCTTTTGTTTTCGGGTCTTTTTTTTTTTTTTTTTTTTTTAATAACATATATATGTATAATAATAATATAGTATAATATACTAATACTATAATTTAAAAAATCTAAAGAATCTTTTATAAATATTCTTTCAAAAATAACATTTAATATTCTATAAATAAATAATAAATTTTAACTAAATAAATAAATATATATATAATAAAATTTTAATTTAAATATTAATGTAATTAATTTAATAATTTACAATTCATAATACAATAAAATAATACCAAAATTTATAATTAAAAGTTAAATTTTAAAATTTTTTTTTTTCTACTTTATATGATAATAAATTGTTGTATACTAAAAAATATTTTAATATTCATTAAATATTATTAAAATAATATTACTTCTTGATAAAATAATATTTTTTTAAAAAAAAAAATTGGGTGTTATACGTGTCGTATCTCTTGTCACGTATCGGTGCTTCATAGATGACAAGCACTATAAGAGAAACAAGCATAGCTGACCCTGCAACAACAAGAGGTCGTCGTAGCTTTGATCCTTTTGAAACAGCTTACTCTGGTTTAGTTGCTCCTTTACTGACCTCATTCTGTTTCTTCTCTTCTGGAAATTTGTGCTTCTCAACTTGTTTCTCTTCAGGAACTTTTACTTGATCTTTTGCATCTTCTTTGATGTCATTTCCTGTTACCGGCTGCACAGTTTCAGCTTGATCTGTTTCTTGACCAGGCTCAGGTTTGTTCTGTTCTTGAACATTTCTATCTGGATCCTGCTTTTTTGATTCTTGTTCAGATTGAGTTGGTAGTTTTGGCAATTCTTTCAATTCAGTGCTTTTTTGTTCACGAACATGTTCTTCAATTTTTTCTTCTTCGACAATCTTTGCCTCTACAATTTCCAGTTCCTTTTCCTGCTCTTTTAAATCAGGAAGTTCCTTGCTCTCTGTTTCTGTAATTGGAGCTATTTCCTTTTTCTCTATCTGCTCGTTCCTTTTCTCCTGTTTAACTTCCTCAGGTTCCATGGTTGCAACTTCAGGATATGTAATTGTAGTAGGAGGTACTGTCTTTTCAGAAGGGGCTTCTTCTGATTCTTTTCAACTTGCAATTTCAGGTTCCTTTTCCAATTCCATGTTTGCAGGACTTTCGGGCCTTGCTTCTTCAGCTAAATCTTCCATTTTCTTGACTTCTGCAACCCTTTCACTCTCATCCTTGTTTTCAATTTTTGGCTCTTCAGGTTTTTCCTGTAGCATCCCTTTACTATTTTCTCTTTCAGGAAACACTTCTATCGCAGGAATCTGCCTTTTAGCAACTGTCTGATCACTTATTTTTTTTTTTTGTCTTTTGGAACTTGTGGTATTTCAAGTTCCCTTCTTTCAGTATCTTTCTGCAAAACTGGCTCAATTTCTTCCATTTTCTTTATCTTGGCAGGAGGCTTTTCAGGTACAGTTGGTGAAACCTGAGGTTTCTCTTTGTCAATCTCCTTCTCTTCTTTCACTTCTTCAATTTCAATACCTTGAATTCGTTTCTCTGATTTGGGCATAATAATTGTCAAACTTGATGCTTCATTACCAAACTTGGCCTTGATTCGATCCAAAATTATTCGATCAGGTATTCCAAAAATATTATGGAATGCCTTTAATTCTACATCTTTCCTGTGCATAATCCATCCTGATAACACCATTTCTTGGACTGCTCTTCTCCCACTAATAGCAATCCGATTCCCATCTTCATTGATTTTGATGTCAATATTCTCTCTTCTAAAACCTGCATTTTTTCCAGAATTTTAATCATACACTATCCAAGAATAAGAAGCAAAAAATAATAAGAATAATTTAATTGTTACCTTTGAGATATGCAATAAGGATGAACATAGTCTCAGTTTCTCTAGACAAGAAGAGAGGACCAGAGTGATCTTTAGTGATCCGAAGATTGGTATGAGAAGTGTTATCATCTCTGGTGTGGGTGATCTTGAGTCCCAATTCTAGCTCCGCAGCTTTGATCTTTTTAATTCTTCTTCTTCTTCTTTTTTTTTTAAGAAAAAAAATTGTTTCTGAACGAGAATTGAGATGGAGAATAGGCCAATGATGACGAGAAGCAATTAAATTCAACTAATAAGGAAAAGAAAAGAAGAATTTTTTTTTTTTTTGAAATGGTGGCAGTCCATTGCTTCTTAATATTATATTGTCAGGCGGTTAGAAACTGTTGGTTGCTTCTTTTGGCTTCGCGGGAAGCTAACGGCTCTTATTGATACTGCAATTTTTTAATTAAAAGAAAAAATTAATTGGGGATTTGAATCAATATTTTGTCAAATATTAACAAAATATATATAAAAGAGATCCAAGAATCTCTCTCTCACACACACTATATTTTTTAAAAAAAATATTATTGTACTTAAATTTTTTCAAAATAAATAATTTTACTTTAATTTAAAATTTAAAATTTTTTGTTAAAATTATACTGTTCTTGCCACATGGAAACACGAGTTGATTTTTTTTTTTAATAAATTTAGCTACAATAAAAATTCAAATTCAAGACCTTTTAATTTTTGGGACAGACTTTAATATTACTGTATCTAATAAGACTTATTTTGTTAATCATTTCTAGATCAACATGGAGTTGTGGTTACTCAGGTATTAAGTTGTCTGAGACTTTTCTGGTGAAATAGTTTTAGCTGTCCAGTTCCATACGACTTAGCTTAATGGTGAAAGAGTAGTGACAATGATGTATGGTTCGCTCTATTGATGCAGAACAACAAATGACAAGCCATGTATAGCAAAATCTTTATAAATTAATACTCGATAAATTAATAATTTTTATTATATAATAATTTTCTACGGTTTCGATTTAGATTAATAGATTAAATTAATACTTAATTAATTAATAACTCTTTTAATTAATATAATTCACGAATTTTAATAATATTAATTTATAGAGATTTTACTGTAACTCTTTTAGATGAAGGAGAATTGGAGATTGAGCACTGTAACTCAAAAAGGTTATTAAGAGTGAGCAAAATAGCTCAACAAGCAATGGAAAATTGATTTAATCCTTCCGCTTTCTGGGTTTAAACTTGTTTTCAAAATGATGAAATTAGGAATTGGAATCTTAATTAAAACTGAAAAGACAAAAAAAAAACTGAAGTCTAATGTAATGCATTAGATGGATTTCACCATATTAATAACAAATTTTAAAGTATGAGGGAAAATAATGTCAAGGGTATAAACTATGTGGGATTAACAATCATAGTAATACAGTATGGAGGTATCTAATTCTTTGGTTATAAATATTCAAGACCTGTTGCGAAGAGATTGAATAGTTAGTATCAAACACATTTACAGAGAGATTAACAGCAGACAGATTGGTTGATTCATTTTGATTTTAAGCTTAGTATTGGTGAGTATTATTTTGAAGATTCTCCTCATGGACTTGCTGGTCTTATTTTCCATAATATTTATGGTATTTCTTACCATAGATGTAAGCTTGTGTGCTTTCCATTTTATAAAAAAACAATCATATTAATACCAATTGAGTGAAATGGGTCAGAAAATAAAAACAAAACAAAAAGAGAAAAAGAGAAAAATCACTTTATCTAAAAGCCAGTTGGTATTGGCCTGTTTAAACTTCAAATTATTCCATTCAAATAAAAAATAAAAAACTAATAATAATAAAGAAAAAACAAAGAAGAAAAAGTATCAATCAATTATGCATTGGCTAAGACAAAAGATGAAAAAATAGTAATGAATGATGAATCCAAAGTAGGGTCCAAATATAATCATAATCATCATATTTAAAGCTACTTTAAACTCTTTAATTAAACATAGTACTAATTAAGTTCATATTTAGCCTATCTTAATTACCTACTCAAATCAAATCAATTCATTCTTCTTTGTTTTTGAGTCTCTCTTATCTCCTCTTTTTTACATTAAACAAATAGCACTAAAACCATATAAAATAGAGTCATTTGAGCTCCAAGTAACCCCACTGCCACCTGCATTTTCCACCCAATTAATATGATTATCATCACATCACATGCATCTACTATCTATATAATTACTTCTTTTAAAAAAAAAAGTTGTTTTAATGGAAAAATCTTATTGAGAGAAGTGAAAATAGCTAAATTAATTTTGACAAATGATTGAATTATAGTTTAATTTATAATAATTGAATATTTTTCTAATAATATAATACTAATTATAAAAATTCATTAACTTAAGTAAATTAATTCTTCACAAAGTAAGAAAAAAATTATAGTATTTAACTCTAAGTGGACTGAAAATATTTTTTATAAATTTAATTTCAATTAAATTCCAAGTTTCAACTAATAATTTTACATTCTAAAAAGGAGTCCATTACTAATGAATTAAAAGATAAAGGCTTAGCGTTAAATTTTTCTTTTTTAGTTACTTTTTGCAATATATAAATATATATATTCAAGTATAGGAGGAGAGGAACCTGTTGATGATGGCCAGAGGCGGGAAAAGGGCGTATTGTGGCCGAGTCAACTTCATCAGTAGGCAAAGGAACGGCTGGATTACTATTTATAAACGGCAAGCTGCTGCCGCCACCACCTTTATCAGCCGGAACCACCGTTGGTACTGTCATTGGAGAGCTCGCGCCGCCACCACTACTGGGTACCGGAGCTGGTGAGGAAGCTTCATCTCGAGGACGGAATGGCCATGGATAAGCTGGAGATGACACTTGACCACCTGAAATGGGTGCTGGAAATGGAGCTGCCGCTGCTGCTGGTGACAGTGGTCGTGGAGAGACCTTTATGGCCAGCTTTTGAGAATCTTGATTGCAAGATATGAGCGAGCCATTATTGAATGTGAAGTAGAAGAAACCAGGTCGTGATGGATGCCACTTTATTTGCATTTGGAATAATAAGATATTAAATTTGTTAGCCATTTTTCAGGAAAGTTCAAAACTATACAGACTAATCTTTGCATTGTAAAGAAAGAAATTGTATAAAGCACAAGAAAAACAAGAAACTTAATTAAAATTCTTAAGAAAGAAAATCAAGAAATTTAAGCCAAATTTTAAACAACTCAGAAAATGTACAAGAAAATACATAAACTTGAGCAAACTCTTCAGGAACTAAGAAAATTAAGAAACTTAGCCAAAATTTTCAAAGAATCAACAAATTCAAGTTTCTAAGAACCCAAAAAGCAGACCAGCACTTTAAATCAAGAAACATAAAAATGTACTAAGAGCACAACAAAATCTAGAAACATCAACCAAATTTTCAAGAATGCAGAAGATGTTAATTTAAAGAACATAAAGAAACTTAAGCCAAATTTTCAAGAACTCAGAAAATGTATAAAGAAAAAGATTTTTTGAGCTCAGGTCTGAGAGAGAGATACCGTGTAGGAGTTAGAGTTGGGATTGGTGAGGACTGAGGCTTGAGTGAAGTTGCAGATATTGAAAGCTCTTTGGTTCTGGAAAATGTAGAGATTATAGTGATACTTGTGTTTGAAAACTGAAAGAAAACAGAAAGAGAATGACAAAAAGACAAAATGAAGGAATATTAGTTGGTAGCTAGCCAAACAGAGAAAGAAAGAAAACTAATAAAATCAGTAATAAATAAAGAGAAATTTTTTTTTGGTGAAATTGGTTTTCTAAGTACTTACTGATTGAGTCACCTACATAAACACTAGGATTTTTCCATTCTGAAACACCATCTACTAATATTGTTGTGGAATGACAAAATTGAGAGATTGAAGAGAGCAGAAGAGGAAGCAGAAGGAGAAGCATAGTGGAGAAAGAAAATGAAATTCTCATGGAATCTAATTTCTTGAGAGTGGGAAATAAAGATTAGTTTTATAATTAGAGGGATTTTAATTATAAGTAAACAAAGAGAGAGTTTTTGAAAAATGTGTTGTGTGTGAGACTGTTAAAATGTCAGACTTGTTTGGCCTTTCTTTGATGGTTGTGAAGAGAAATTGGATGACAGACATAGATATTGGAGATTGTGTTATGTGTGTATATTATAATGTTTTATACAGTAAAAGGTGAAATGATTCTGTTTGTGGAAATTCTTACCCTTATGCCAATATCATCAGAACTTTTTAAAAAAAGAAGAGGGAATAAATAAATAAATGTTAATTGATTAATTATTTAATTAAAAAGAAGAATGGAAATTTGGGTGTGAAAATGATGGGGATTATTATTCTTAAATGATTAGTTTTGTGATGATAAGCACTTGCAGTCCTTTATCTATAAAGCCTACAATCACTTCTTCATGTTGATTTTCTTTAGTTTTTCTTTTCCTTGGGGGATGAGGAATCTAAATTTTGCTTTCTTTTATGAAATCTCTTACTTCTTTTTTTCTTTTAATTAAGTCCTTTAATTCTTTAATGTGTACAATGAAATGATGCTCATTTTTTTTTTTTTTTATGCTTGAGGGAGGGAATAAATATGATTGTAAAGAAGTATGCTTTCATCATATAGGACAAGAATGAGTGTAAATAAGAATTAAGGATTAATAAGTAATAAGATATTTTAATTAATAATTTTTTTTTATTTTTTATTTAATGAAAAAATATTAATATTTATTTTTTATTTTATATATTTTGATTTTATTAAATTAATACGTATATCCGATTTTAGCAAAAACTTTCAACAACATATATGACCAATTTCAAATTGTAATTGTAATTAGAAAATACCAAAATTAATACTTACAAGGTGCTTAGTTACAATTTGAATTCAAAGTTAGGGTGCCTATATGTAATTTGCTTTGGGAAAGATAATTGTAATAGAATGATGGACCACTTTCTTCATTCTTGTCTAGTCTCAAGATGCATACACTGCAAGTAGTTAAACATAGCGACAACTAAGTCCCTTTGTCTTGTAGTGAAAGGACTTGCATGCTTAATTCCTAAGACCAAAGCACTTTAACTAAATTGCTTAACTTTATAAATTATATTGAAACTTTGAATGATAAATAAAAGAATTTTGGTGCGTTACTCTTTGAAAAATATTTTAAAGTTAACATGAAAACGATTCATAGATAAAATAAAAATATATAATAATAATTTTTTTAAAAAAAATTAAGGTCTAAAAACTAATATTTACAAGTAAAAAATAAATATACAATAAATAAATTTTGAAAAATTTAGCAAGTTAAATTGAAAAATATTTTTGATTTAGTGAAAAGTAAAATATAGTAAAAATGATTTTAGAAAGTTTAGGAGACCCAATCTTTGTATCCTCTAGTGACTTCAGAATTTAAAAATTTTAAGAGTTTAGGTGGCCATGGCCCCAAAACTCTTTCTAGTTAAATTGGTTTTTAGTAAGAAGTTATTTCCATTAATTAATTTGATTTCTCATGAATTAATAAAAATATATAAAATTATGTGATGGGTGATATATTAAATTAAATATCAATATTTTAAAGCAAAAATTATGCAAATGGAGCCTTATAATGAGGCGATTAAGGGCACATTACTTTAGTTTGTAATTGTTACAAGTGGGTCTAAATCTGCCAAAAAATAAGGGCAGAAAGAATCATAAAGAAACAAGGATTATAAGATTAAAAAAGAAAGGTCCTTTCAAAAGCTAAAGAAAGTGAGACCTCGGAGACCATAAAATATTTGTCAAAGTGCATATATAATATAAAGCAATAAAACAAATTTAGGCATTATTATTAGAACCTTGGAAAATCAATTAACACTTTAATTCCATTATTTAACAAAAGTTATAGAGACGACAATGTCTTCACATTTTGTATTATTGTCTATAAATTTTTATTATTCATACTGAACTCTCAAACTTCTTTTAAAATCATACATTGAAATTTTTTTTTTAATGATAAAATAAAATTCACAATAAATTCAGTGACCATCATTTAAAATTATAGTAAAAAATTATAAAAGTTCATTTTGGTGCTCCTAGAGTTTTCAAGTTTTACTTAATTATATAATGTAACTCGTTACTCATACCTTAAATAGGCTAACACTGTTCCCAGCCTAACTTACTCCTGTTTTTTATACTATCCATCATATCCTCTTGAATTCTAAGTAATTGCAAAACCCTAACCACCATTAACTTGAGCACTATAATTTTTCCAACACCATTCAACATTCAGCTACTATAAATAGGCAGGTTTTTCAGGAAGGAGAAACATCATCTCCCAAATAATCACTTGCATGAAACTTTCATAGAATGCCATAACAAAGAAGCATTTCTTACATTATTATGACTGCATAATCACACATTTGACAGGCTTCCATGGACATCAGACACATTTGTATTCATTATCTAGGAAAATAATGCAAATCAAGCTTTTACTATAAATATTTACTATCCATCAATCTATAGATTGTCAAATAGTTATCATAAGTTGCTAACACATAAATACAGTATCCCAGTCCAGAATCCCTTCTTTTCCCTTACAATAGCCATTGGGAGAACACAGAGGTTTGCCTAACCACACTTTGCTAACTACATAAATAACTGAAGCATTTTGCTATCCATCTTTCCATTATGGACCCCTCCCCTAATTCAGTTAAAAAGGAATTTTCTCGTTCCTTTTTTTTTTTTTGATAATTTATATCGGAAACCACGATTGCTCTCAGACAACATTCGGGTTCAAATACCTAATCCAAAAGAAAATGAATTTTTAATAACAATGCTACTTTTCATTTCCTCTCCATTTCAGAGAAGGGTATATGTTTTCCTTTCCGTACCACCCATTAAGCATAATCTACCACTGCATGGAGTGAACTCTTCGGAGCTTGCGAGGTGGTCTTCTTTTTTCCACAACAGGCACGACTTTCTCCATAAGCTGCAGGGGAAAAAATAACATATAAGTTAATGAGGAAAAAAATAATGTATAAGCTAATGGTTTATGATTTACTAACCCCATTTTTCCCTTATCTCCTCCCCATCAATTTCATATGATCTTGCTTCCATAAATGCTCAAATCCGTGGAACCATGATCAAAGAAAATGAAGAAAGATGTTATCACCTTCGAGTAAATATTCTGTTCCCCAAAGTTCATATCCATGAAACTATCATATGGAGAAGTGTTCAAGAGAAAATCAAACAAATACAAGGACATTTTACCCTTGTTCTCAAGTCCAACTTCCAAACTCAGCTCCTCTCTCAAATTTTATTTGTAACTTAATAAAAAGAAAAACAAGATGAATGGTTGGACTTGGCAATTTAACATCTTGTGCACATAAAAACTTGAATACCTTCATGTTATAACATATCTTGTATTTTACATACAATTCCCCCTTTTTTTTTCCCAAGTTTCTTTGAGGGGAGAACTTGGGCATTGAACTTGAAGCCATGACAACTGTATCAATTGAGCATATTCCAATTGTTTATTTGACCTGCGACTCTAAGAGGCTAATGCTAATAACAACCAACAACAAGATATTATATATTCCTCTTGTAACTCATATTCTTACTTCAAACTCATTACAAAAAATTATTGACAGAAATTACAAGTTGCTTGTGTCAGAATAATTAGGAGTTGAGACTACAAATACTGAATTTTCCTTTTATATCTACAAGCTATAATAAATGGGGGATTCATAGGAAACAGGTATCAACCAACATTCAGACTTAAAGTTTATAACCTAATCCACTACATTTCCTGTATTCCATGCTTTATGAATCTCCTTTCTAGCCTTCTAAATCCCTGCAACATTCTGCTAAAGAAGTACAAGTTTTCCTTTTATTTCATATTAATTTTTGGACGGTCAATTCTTTTCCACTTCGTTTAACCACAAAAGTTACAAAGGTTTTACCCTTCATAATCTTAGGAGCTGTTTCATCCTTGTATATGACAAAGCCAATAGAGTTCCCTTCAAAAGTGAAGGTCATCTAAAGAATCTCAGAACCTACTCCGTATAATCAAACCTAATTCAAAGAAGTATCAGATATTCCATCTTATAACAGCCAATTTTATGCAGGCCTGTTGTGCTGCTAAACAAATCTACCTCTTCCCTTCAGTCTTTAAATTCTGTACATCATCATCAGAAGCAAAGGATAATCCCATTTTCTCCTTTTGCTCTTACAGATTTTCAATGAGAAAAAGTAAGAAGTGGAACCTGTAACTCGATCAATACCAATTTATCTGATGGGAAATAATCCCACATTGCTTTATAACTAATTTAAACTTAAGAAAAATAAGGAAAAGAGTTATTTGAAACCAAAATGGAGGGGAAAAAAAGAAGAAGTTTGCATTATGCTTCTATGTCATTTTGAATATCTCTGGTCTCCAGATCTTATATTCATTCTTGAAAGATGTGAAATATCAAATGTAGGGAAAAAATTGAAAAGGATGAACTTTCAGATTTACTGATATACTCTAGCAAAAGGTTGATCATTTTGAAAAGTGAAAGGATGGAGGTTTTGGATATCTTCGGTAATACCAGTCATTCTTTGGGAATCGACATTATGTGTGCAATTCAATTTGCAAAAGACTTGTCCCTTGATGGTTTTACATAAGGATAGATAGTCTAACCTTCTAGGCAATAACATGAGAACCGTCCTTTGTTTGTGGAAGGAAAGAGCAAACAGTTTCTAAGCTTCTAGTTAATACTTATATAGAATGTTCATCTCAGACTCGCAGAAAAGGTCTCAGGCTGTATTCCTAAGGAGTTAGTACTTCAAAAATAAGAAATTTCCATTCCTATCTATCTTTTTATGAAATTTAGACAACTTTAAAATGTTTGTATAATTATTTATTCCTTTATATTCATATCCACACACACACAAACACACACACACACATCATCATCATCATCATCATCTTGGTACACCGGTCAGTTCCAAGCCCACAATATTGCAAAGAAAACCATATTCATAACCATTTTTGTTTGGCATTATTTTAGGAACATGTGCATCTACAGCACCTCTCATGATAAAGAAACAAAATCCAAGTTGGAAACAATATCCTCCAATAGTTAAATTATACCAGGCTTCTTTCTCCCATTTCAAATTTGTTTTTGTGGCCAACGCCTAAGAAACCAATGGTTTAGCTAATCCTCCATCACATTTAGTTCAAAACTTGATCATGATTTTTTTTTTTTTGTTATTTATTTATTTATTATTTTTGAAAATTTTCACCTATACAAATGCAAGCATTCTTCAAGATTCCAAAAGACAAATAATGTCAAAATAAAGTTATACCTGCTTGAACCTTTCTTTAGTCCTCTCTTCCTGCACAACAAATTTCTTTGGTCAGACATGAGAAAATGAACAAAATAGTCTGCTGAGGAATGTAGATCGAGTAAATCATCAATATGTCTAAAACTTCAGTAGAGAAAACCCAAGACATAGAGAATATGTTAAAACAAAATTTTGGACATTCTCTTTCATCATGCTCATTGACAACTAATGAGATAACATACAAACCAAATAGGAGAAAACAAAAGCTATAGCAACCAATTTTTAATATAAACAGAACCACGTACTAACTTGTCCACAAATCTACTCACACACTCCCATAAATTAAAACTAAGTTATTGAACAGAATAACATGGAATCCTAACAATTTTTAAGAGTGGGTCCTGGAAAAATGCTTTTTGAGATATTTCCCTTCAAAGTAGTCATCCAATTTCCATGGATGCCCATCCTACACCATGACCAATACAAGTTGAGCTGTGCAGTGAACATGGGAAAATTAACAAAATAAGAAGAGCGGAGAAAAGGTAACTAACACCAATTGCTGAAAGCATTAAATAAAACCAAGTCCATCAAGTAACAATGATAACCAGTGAGTTGAACTATCAACTATAACTGAAACCAAGGAGAGAACAAGCAGCATAACTAAACCTCAAGCAGTGTGAAAGACATGCAAATTTCAGCTAAGGAAGAGACAATTGGTCAGGCATGTTCATGGATGCCACAGATTTTTAATTTACTTTCCTTTTCTCATTAATAACTCCAAAAGTTTGAGAAAATCACATTATTTCACATTCTAGGAAGGATAATTAGCAAAAGTACATACTGTAAAACTAGTTTAATTATTAACATCTCCAATCAATGACACGAGAACAAATGAGATGCATTGCTTCATCAGGCAGACAGAACCAAGAACACAAAATCAACATCAATAATTGAAGGCAGGCCTAATTACTTGAATTAATGGAATACCGTATTTCAAACAGAGGATAAACCAATCACAATTTTTTTTTTTCCTTTCATATACTTTAACAAAAAAAAAATGTTAAGTCAGTAATGATAAATCAGTTCATGATAAACATTCCCAAGGAACCATACTATTAGAAAATAGCCTAATGAACAGCACAAACATTTTGACAACAGAATCTCAGAAAGTTCATGATACTTCTCTAATCTGAATAATCTAATTGCAAAGAGAATATGCATTGATCTCCATGATAGGTCAAAGCTAGAAGCATACCCTGATCGCAGCAGAGAATCTACACACCTAAATTCCATTTTATTTTCTTGAACAATTACAACAATAAGTTACCTTCTCTTTCAGCAACCGCTCATTCTCCTCCTCTAGCCTCATTGCCAACGTCTCCAATTCGACTTGATAAGCCTAAAACCCAGAATACCCACAATTTACAATGAGAATGCACCTTAAAATAGACCAAATTCTATCAAAAGAAACCATAAAGGCACAGAATTCAAGCAAACACGCACACACACCCAAATATTTCAACTTACTCACCTGTTTTCTCTCCCTAGACCTGGCAGCTGACTCCCTATTCTTAATCATCCTTCTCTGCCTTTGCTGTGCAGCCTTGTCTAATGGTTCCATTGCTACAGCCCTCCCTCTTTTCCCCCTGCCTACACCACTTCCCCCTCCTCCGGCCACTGCCTCCACTCCATCCCCAAACCCAACAATAGCCCCCTCGACTTTATCCAACATCTGGAAAGCACTGGGTGGAACCGGATCAAAAGCATAAACTCCTCCACTCAACGTCTCTGGAGGTGGCATCTTGATCTCATCCTCCTCCCCGACCTCCACCGCTCCAGCTTTCGCCAGAAAATCCTCCAACGTCATCATCTCATCAGGCTCCAATTTCATCTCCTTCCTCCCTGCCACTATTTCCCTCCATACATCATCCACAGTTTTATTACTCTGAGGAAGAACAACACTGTTGATTTCTTGATTACTGCTATTATTAGTATAATTAGTCTCAATTGCCGTCGTGACCACCAGCGGTGGTGGCGTTGTCTGAAGAAGAAGAGGAGGAGGAGGAGGAGTAGGTGTATCTATAAGGGTAATTTGTGCGTCGAGGAGAGTAGACTCAGCAGAAGGAGTAGCGTAGACATTACGTAAAATTCCGTCGACGGTCATTGTAGACGCCGCCGCCGATAATGATGATGATGTAAGATTACGATCAAAGCTTTTAATTTGATCAGAAGATTGTGGTTTTGTAGAAGCAGAAGCAATAGCAGTAGCAGAAGAAGAAGCGCGTCGAGATCGAGTAGTTGCTGATGATGATGATGTCAGATCCGAACTTTTCGGTTTCGACGACGCCATCACCTTCGACGACGCCATTTTAGGACTTTTCTCCTTTTCTCCTCCCGATTATCTCTCTTTCTAAACACTTTCTCTCTCTAGAATTTACAGTTCCTGGAATTTCAAATTCTCAAATTTTTTTAAGCTAATTATACAGAGAATAAATAAACAAGATAAATAGAAAAAAAAATCGAATTTTCAAATTAAATATATACAAGATATTTATCTTTTTATTCACTTTAAAATATAAGTAATATAGAAAAAAAAATATTTTGATAATTTATATTAAAAATTCTTTAAATTATATGATTTCTCTTTATTTTTTATCCTAAAACTTTATTCCTCCTTTTTTTTTTTTCTTCTCTCTTTCTTATTAATAACCAAACAAAAGTAATTACTTTTCTTTTCTTTTCTTTCTTCTTTATTTCTCTCAAGATAAACATAGTTGTTAGGAGGAAAAAAAAAAAAGGAAATTCACTGTATCATCTTCTATTCAGAGCGTGCGTGCTCATGGATTTTGAGATTCCCTCTCTAACATTTAGGAATTGAATTCTGAGTCTACAGTTTGGGGATTTTGGGTTTTGAGTTTGTTAGTCTGTTGGGATCGGGGAGACTCAGGGTGAGGGAGCGTGGGCGCGTGAATTTTGTTTTTTAGTTTTTTAATTGCTATTCTAAAATTGAAATTAATAAATTCTTAATATTTATTTTTATCTAATTTTTCTTTTATTAAATTTTTATTAATTAAAAATGAAAACTAAATAAATAATATATAAATTTAAATTAAATTACTATCTAATTAATAAAATTTACAAATAAATTAATAGTTCTAAATTTGATTTTGTGTGAGATTCTCATTTATTAATTTCTTGATTTTTGCATAAAAATTTATTTTTCATCGATGAGAAAGATAAGTGATGAGCCAAAAATTAACTCTAAATTTTTTATTTCACATAATATGATGTATAAAAAAATATATGATGTATAAAAAAATATATGAGATAAAAAAGATATTAAATAAAATAAAAAATTAAAATTAAAATTAAAAATCAACACACATGATGTTATTTTACGATTAAAATAAATAAATTAATAGCTTATCTTTATTATTAATTATAATGAACTATTTAATATTTATATTTTATCATATATATTAATCAATATGTAATAATTTATCATTTATATTAATAAAAAATTTAATAAATGACTAAATATCTAGTAATTTAATTTTTAAAATGAAAGTTATATACAAGTCAAATTTCAAAAAATAAATATTAATTAAGCTCTTTTATTATTATTAGAATGGAGAATGGCTAGTGTGACAGACCGCATTTGGTGGCTGTGACATAATGTAAATGCCCAAGAAGGTAATTGGAAGTAACTACTAGAAATGGGAAGTGGGGACACGTGAATGAACTGCAGGAACCGTACGATTATTTGGATTTTGTTTGATTGACGTTAATTATGTGTTGGGAATGGATTGGTATAGTGGGATCACCGTATCTACTTTATGTCAGGTGTATGTTGGTCTATTTTATAATGGCCCGTTGTAATTTTTTTGGACTCCCAATCACTGAACAGTCCATTTTGCCTCTCCGTTTTATTTTCTTCTCCACATAAAAAAAAGCCCATTCCAGTCTCTGTTCATGGAACATTTACTCCACATTTGCATTTATTTTATATTTATCATGCAAAAGTCTCGTCTCATCAAATATATACACCAATTTAATGCTACAATAACACATAAAATAAAAAAAAATATTAATAATACTTTTCACCTAAAAATAATTATAAAAATCATATTACTTAAAATGTATTTTTATTAATAAAAAAATATAAATTTTAACTTTTTAAATTATGAGAATAAGTTGCGAATATATTATATATGTATGAGATATCTGAATCCGATTGAAATTTAATGCACCCTAACTTCTAAATAACTAACTATGTGATATCTAAAGGGACACGAAAATTTCTGAGTCCAGTAGCTCAAAAATTTTGTTAGGTTTTAAGTAAAAATGATTGACTTTTATTGCTAGGAGACTTGAGTAATTACAGGAAAGTTTTTACTGTAAGTACATAAAAAGAAGATGCCGCCGAGCCTATAAAACAATAATTAAATGCTTGAAAATGTAAAGTTGCCTTAGAGGAATTGATTATTTACAGTTAATTGGATTAACGTTTCAGTTGATTTGTTTGGTTGATTAAGGGGCTGCCTGATTGATTAACTAAATATTTCTAATTGTTAATTACTAATATGTATGTCGCTAATTGAAAAATTTATATTGTTTGATTGATCAATTAAAAATTCTGATTATAATAAAATTTCTTTTTAATCGGTAAATTTCATAAACAGTTATAAGCAACTTTTAGCGATTGGTGATTTGGTAATCATATTTTTATATCAATCACACATTTAGTAATCGTTTTACCAAACACCTTCTAAATGTTCTAAATGGAGAATGCCATTATAGCCTCTTCTCCTTTTATAATTATTTGGAGAATGTCTGATTAGTAACTGTTATCTTTCATTAAGATCCATTTCTCTATTTATAGTCATTTGGAGAGTTTTTATTAATAACTGTTTATAATCACTTGAAGGTTGTTTATTAATAACTATTGTCTTTTATTAAAGTTCATTTCTTTTATTTCTTTTATATTTAATTTAAAATATGTATTCATCGTTGCTGTTAAACTGGTGAATATAATTAAATCAACTAAAATTTCTTCTAACTACACATGTGAGATTTTCTCTTGATTAACTTGGCGGCTTTTTCATTAAATATATGCCAACTCACTAATTAAATAATTAATTAAATTTAACAATAAAAAGACAAAAATAACTTCTAATAGACTTTAACATATTTAGCGGCTAAAATAACTTACATACTAGTCTCGCTCACTTTTTGATGTAAATAAATATATTCATAGTGTAAATAAAATTTTTATGTCTTACATGCATTTAAATTATGTTTAAATATAAAAATAAGATATCTAATATTTGTCATCATAGTCTAACAATATGTGTTAAATACAGTTACGTTGGTTAAAACAAGTAAATTCGAATTTATTTTAGCTATAGAATCAAAATATATTATTGGTAAATTTGAAATTTTAAAATTTTAGATTATAAGATTTAAATATCATTTATTTGTTTTTTAAGAGAATTGTCAAAAATTGAACTTTTAATCTTTTATACAAAATGTATAATGAAATTATGTGAGAGTTTGGATTGTCTTTCTAAAATTAATTTTTATATCTATATTTTAAAAATATATTATATTGGCCTTAAAAATTTAAAATTTTTATTTTAAATTATATATATTTTTTAAATATATATATTTAGCCTTTTAAAATTTTTGAAATTTTATTTATATTTTATAAATTTTTCCTTAAAATATATATATAGATTACCCTAAATTTTCTAAGATTTTATTTATTATCAATGTATTATTATATTTATATATAAATAAATATTTTATAATATAATAATAATATTAAAAATTAAAAAAATTTTACATTAATTTTATAAACTTGATTTTTTTTTTTATTACTGTTCTTAGCTGCCTCAAATTCTAAAGTCTAATTTCACCCATTTACAATGCAAGTACTTAATCACCGAATAAATATTTTTTTATGTCTTTAAATATATAATATAATTAGGATTTTGCTAACAGAAGTCCAAAATCATTTTAATTTTAATTATCATCAATTAATCAACTTTTTTAGTAGAAATTGGCCCAACATAACGTGCTTTAATCTTGCGAATATATATCCCCTTATACTTCAAAAACTCTATATTTTATAAATAATTATTTTTTAACTACTTAATAGTTACCTAATAATTAATAGTTAGCTATAAGTAACCAAACAGTGATACAATTATTAAGAATAAAAAAATTAAAAATTATATAAAAAAAGTTTTATCCAACACAACAGACAATTGTTCTCTAACCAAAATACAGGGAAGTACGAGTTGAAAGATTCTTAGACGTTACAAACTATAAAATAAGACCTAACTAGCTATATGCCTATAATTATATTTATTTATATAACAAACTGATCTTTTTTTATTAATTTAAGTATTTTTGGTTGCCCAAACGATGGAGTCATCACCTAATCTATGTTTTCTTTGTGCATAAGTAATGATAAAGCTTAATTATAGTTATATACAGATAGTTGTATATGGCACATTTTAGCTAGAGTCACTCTAGTATGTATAGTTATGCTCACGTTATTTTCACTTCTAATTCCCAATTTTATTATGTTTCTTGTTTTTAGGGTTAATTGTTATCTCTATGCATTATCCAAGTAGTTTTAATTTTGAATAAATAAAAATGAAAGAACAAAAAAATTATAATAAATTTATTATTAAAATTTATTAAATAGTGTCAACAAGATCTCGTCTGATTGATCTTATCACACTTTTTAAAGATGTGAAAAGTGAGAGATCTTATATTCAAATCTTTTAAATCATAAAATTTTATCATTAATTTAATGAGTCTTGTTATATAGTTTATAATGTTATTATTTGGTGAATCCTTTTATATAACCTATAATATTATTATTTGGTGAATCCTGTTGAATGCTCTATAATGTTATTTCTAGCAAATTAATAATATATAATAAACATGTGAGAAAGAATGGGAAATCAATTTACCAGAAAAAAGAAAAGGGAAATCAGATTAATTGATTGTATATATATATATATATAGCTAAAATCCATCCTCAACTATCATACAAAACTTTCCACGCGTACACAAAAACACAGAACTCTCTTTTTTCTCTAATGGGGTTGAGTATCTTGTAGGGCTTCAACAGGATTCAGATAAAAATGTTCCAAATTAACCATAATCCACCGACCTGATCAGTGATGCTTGGAATATCCACTAACTTGTTTTCAAAAGACAACCACAATAACTTCTTAATTTTGATGGAGGAAGAGAGATATCCATAACTTTAATAAGAAGATATAATAATCACTCGATAATACTATGATGCAAGTAATTGATGCATATCACAAATCAAATGGATATGTTATCATGCTTGTATAGGAAGAGTATTTCATCTACTTTATGATACAGCTTTCTAGGTATATATTGAAAAACTATGTGCAAACTTTCAAAACTGTGGAACAATAAAAAGACAAATCTTCCAGGCTAAAAAGCCTAAATATAAAATATAATAGCATAAAAACAAAAGATATAAAGGCAAAAAGGGGAAAACAAGCCCTACCTTATGCAACAAAGATCCTGAAGAAGAGGAACTTTCTCTTCAGCAATTTTGGCCTTAAGGCTAATTGCAAACAAATTGGAAGAAGTAAATATCTTTTTCTCTTTCTCTTTTGGATTAGATAAGAATTATACATCAAAAAGGTTTTTATAACTTGAAATATAATACTCTAATAAATTCCCTTTTAGAGAGGCTTTGTTATATATATATATATAAATCAATGAACTTAAACTATACAGCAAGTTATATAGTCCTTCACTACTCTGCAATCAATCCTTAGAAAAACTTCTGATTATTAAGTAATAACAAAACCTAATTAAGTTGGAGAAGCATATAATTCTTCTCTCTATTGAAAGTGATTGATAGCTCTCTCTAATTAATTCTCCATATCTTAATCTAATTAAGATCATATCCATCTTCCTTCTTCTTCTTATTTAAGAATTTATTGAAATGTTGTGGGCCAAATTTAGATCTTCAAATATCAGAAAAGGTATGCCATATATATATATATTAATTAGCTTCATCTTTTTCATATTAATGATTTTTCAGTTATCACCAAATCTTTTATTTTTCTTCTTTAAATAGTTCTTTACAAAGAAAAAATTTCTTCCATTAAAAATAAAATTAAAGTTTAAAATTTGATATAAAATTTCTGAATTTATCTTTGTTGCTTCCTTATGTAAACTATATATTTAATTATGTGCCAAGCTGCATTATTCAAAGATTATAGCTTATTAATTACAAGATTTCAGCTACATTTATATATAATCTGATGACTTTTCTTGTCAATTTTCAGATGGAAAAGAACTGAAAGATGCTTGCGAAAGCTTGAATGTGAACGAAGAGTATGTTAGTGCATTGAGAACACAATCATATGTTGATTTCTTTGAAAAAGCTCAATCACTTGTATATGAATCATCATCATTTCCATCTTTCAGCCATAAAAAAATTTCCGAATTTCTTCTTGAACCAAATCAAGAATCTATCCCTGCCATTCTTGAATCATCAAGTTATATTTTCTTGAAAATACCTGAACTCAAAGGCCTTTTGCTTAACTACTTTGAGTTAAGTGCAGAAGCATCAAGGATTTGCAGTCACCTTCTCAAAAACATAACCCAAATCCAATCTAACTACCAATGTATTCAACAAGTTCTCGATAGTACTATAGATGATTATTCACCAGAGAAGTTCAAGCTAATTGTTTCGGAGTTAAACTCATTCATTTTACAACGGAATCCTTTTTCTTCTCCGAACAAGCACGAATTCAAGCTTATTCATGATAAGTACTTATCAATATTAAACCATCTAAAATCAAAAAGAAAAAGAATTTTTCGGAAAATAAAGCTTATTACTTGTATACATAAGGCAAGTGGGGTTTGCATAACAGCAGCTTGTGGGTTAATTGCAATAACAGCAATTGTTTTAGCAGCACATACTCTTACTGCATTAGTAATGGGGCCAGCTATTTTTAGCTTCCCATTACAGAAGTTTAAGAAAAAGCTGCTTTTAGGCTTTGGATTTTTAAGAAGTGATCAATCTTATCTTATGAAAGTTGGGCAGCAACTTGATGTTGCTGCTAAGGGAACTTATATACTGAACAGGGATTTTGATACAATGAGTCGGCTCGTTTCTAGGCTTAATGACGAGGTTGAACATAATAAGGCAATGATTAAATTTTGCTTGGAAAAAAGGGAAGATAATAAGTTTTCTATGGAAGTAGTGAAAGAGCTTAAGAAAAATGATATTGAGTTTAGGAAGCAAATTGAGGAGCTTGAAGAACATATATATCTCTGCCTTTTAACAATTAATAGAGCAAGAGGTTTGGTTATTAAGGAACTGACAATTTCAAGCATTGAAAGATTAAGATAGCGAGTTAAAAAGAGGCGCAACTTTAGACTGTCCAAATTGATAAATGTATAAGCTGATTTAAGAATCTCTCTTATTTTTTAAATTTGAGATAGCAATTAGTATTTAAAATTAATTAATTTATAAATATATATATTGTATTGTATCATTTATATACATATTTCAATTGATTGCTATAGTCAAAAATACTTGTTATCCACTAACATGTATTTATTGATTTATGAATAATTTTGAGAGTAAATTTTTTAGGGATTAAAAACTAATGGACTTTGATGATTTTTATGAATTATTTATATGTAAAACATTCTCTTGGTTCTACAGCTATGGATTAACAGTCTAGTATTGGATTGAGCCCAGATGAACTAATGGACTTTGAGATTTTCTGAATTGGGCCGTCTGGGTATTAATATACAACATTAAAGTATAGGTTGGCGTTAAATTTGCTCGAGAAATATCAAAATGTTACAAGGGCTCCCCCTATTTGATTCATCCCATAAACATGTTTAATTCTAGTAAGGACTTGCTAAATAAATAAGTATTGAAACTCATTATTTTATACGAATCAACAGGCTTTTAACGAAAAAATTATTGTCGTCTTTATTGAATGATGAGATATTTAGTCAATAAATTTTTTTATTTATTTTTTATTAAATAAAAAAATATTAATATTATTTTTTTTATTTTTATATATTATTATCTCTTATTTCATTGAATTAATATACATACTCGATATAGATAATTTTTTTTTATATTTAATACATATTAATATATAATTAAATTCTTATTAATATTTTATTAGTCCGTTTAGATGTAAAAAATTTAGAACATAAATTTATATACACATTAATTCATTCTTATAATTTTTTTTTTACCTAAATATTTTAAATCTATTATCTTCATTTTTTTAATCTAAATTCTCTTTTTTTTTTCAAATTTTAAAATTCTTAAACTCTCTAAATAAAAAATTTATAAATTTTAAAATATTTAAATTAAAATTTTAAATTTAAATTTATACATCTAAAGACAATTTATATTTATTGAATGAGAAATTCATTTTCCAAAACACCTCTTTTAAATGCAATCAATAAAATTATAACTAACATATTTATTAACTGACCAATTGATATTTACTTATATATGAACTTACTAGCGTATCCTTTTTAATTAAATATAGTAAATGTTGACCTGATCCAATTCGTAACCAGCCAGAATTCAACTATAATGTAATCACGTAATTTAGCTTTTACAGAGTTAATCTATTTTTTACCAATTTAATTCATTTTATAATAGATATTTTAATTTTTTTTTTAATATGCCTTAATATAATTATTCAATTTACTGATCTAAACTATATTTTCTTTTAACATTATAATGATATTTTTATAAAAAAATATGTTAAAAAATATAAAATCATAATTAATTAAGAAATATATAATATGAAAAAAATTATAAAAACAAAAGATATTAAAATAATAAATAAGTTAAAGTAGTAAACATATTAAAAAATTTAAAATAGATGAAATTTTTTATTAATAATCATACATTTTATATATAATTTTAATGTAAATAAAATCTTAGCAATCATTTTTTTCCAGTGACCTACAATCAATTTTTTTTCCCTCCCTGCAAACAACATATGAATACACAAAAATCAAACAAACCACATCGATATTCTATCTGCATAAATAAGTATGACAACTATGAAAACAACATTAAAGACATTTAAAATGAAGGAGTGCTAAACACTCTGCATTCTCTTCATCTTTTTTTATATTATTAAGACATATAGTGTAGTTTAAAATCAATAAAAATTAAAAAAAATTCAATGATATTATTATTATTATATTAGTCAACTTTCATGATAATTTTATTTTTATACTTAATTATTCTCTTTATTTAATGAGAAAATTTATAAAAAATAATTCAATAGAGCTTTTCAATAAAATTCACTAACCAAATAATATTTCAGTATTCATGACTCTTATTTTTTTACTTGTAATGTATGCAACTCATGTGCATAATGAATCATTCTCAAAATTTTTAAGAAAAAAAATTTTGGTTGCAACAATTAGCAATCCAATCTAAAGGCCAAATTATAAAGAGAAATTTAATTATTATAAATGTTAATAATTTTGATTTTTTTAATTTATGTTCACATATATCTATTTATTTATATTAAATAATAATTTTTATTTTTTTCACTATAATTTATTTATTTTAAAAATTAAATTATATTTTTCATAAATTATTTAATTATTTGATTTATTTATCAATTATCAAAATCTATCTATCTATCTATCTATCTATGTAATTATTTTTTTTAAGAGAAATAGATAAATTAACCTTTTATATTTAGCAACATTGCAGGGAAGAAAAGAAAATATTTTTGGTCAATTGAGTTAGCTTTTATATATATTATATTGAGTTTATCTTATTAATTAGTGGGAAGCAAATCATGAATATGAGAATTAAAAAATTCACAAGTTTATAATATATATGAAAGTTAGTAAGAGTGGGGAAATATTTAACGGAACAAAAAGGGGTTTGAATTAATATTTAAAAAAATATATAATTATTTTAATTTTGAATTTTTTAACTCTACTTGCTCTTTTTTAAAAAATTTAATATGATAATATTTTATGATTTGAATTTGAATTTCATTATCTATTTATATATAACTACTAAATTTACAAAATCAATATAAATACAAGAAAAATAAGGAAAAATTTTAAATTTTAAATTTTTATTAATAATTAATTCTATTTAAATTTAAGTATTAATTAATATAATATTTCACATAATTAATTAAAATTAAAATCTAAATTATTATTTTATTATTCATATAATTATATATTTTCTCTTACCATATTTCTCTATTTTCATTTAGTAATTAGGAATATAATAAAAAAATATTTTTTTAATGCATTCCTTTGTATATTCTTTTAATATATTTTTTCTCTATTTACGATGGATTAATTCTATAATTATTCTACATACGTATTTCATCTATATTTTTATTTTTCAATTTAATTAAAATTTTAAATTTAAATCTTTACCTCTACATATTATAAATAAATAAAAATATATATTATAATTAATATTATTTATGATGTTGGTCTAATCAATTATTTTATTAACAATATATAAATATTTATAAATTCATTTACCAAAATTTTTTACACGGTTACTGCTTTTATTAATTATATTAAATTATTAATTAACTTATATTTTCTATCAACTTTAATTTATTTATATTTATAATTTTTATTTTTAAGTATATATATTATAAAACATCACGTGTAACGCAAATATAAAAAAAAAATGTCAATTAATGCAAATTTAATTTTTAAAAAAAAATCCTTTACTTGAAAAATAAAAGAGAATCTCAGGAAAAAGCGATTAAAAGCACAATTATGAATAGTTATGAATATTATGGGTACACCTGGCTTTGGATAGTTTAATACTTAATGAGTTTTGTTTTCATATAAAAACAACTTCTTAAGTGTTAATTTATTATAAAAAATTAATTAGTTAAAATAACCATTGCTTAGCCGCGTTCAAGCAGCCGCAATCTCAGTTTAGCCAGCAAAGCAAAATCCCCGCTATACGAAAGATCCTCTCCGTTTCTCGTATTGGACGATAACTACCACTCCGTTCTCTGCCAATCTTTATTTTTTAGTATTTTTTTTTTCATTGAAAATTATACAAAAATCTCTTCTTCTTTTTTTTAAGGCATATCTTTTAAATAAATTTCAATTCAATATTATTAATAATAAAATTTCAATCCCTTTATTTAATTCGCAATGTCAATTTTAGTATTAATTAAGTTTTTTTTTTATATTAATAATTTTATTAAATCTTACACATAAATTTTTATATTTGATAACAAGTATTAATATGAAAAATCATAAATATGAATATTATTTTTTTTAAGTATTGCGAAGAAAGATTCGAATACTAACATTAACTCTTAAATAAAAAATTATATATAATAGATAAAATCAAAGTAATTAATTAATATAATTATACATGTAGTTTAAATTATATCTAGTAGCCAGTGGATATATAATTTATATGTAATATAGACATATAAACTCATGAGTATAGAGTAACTGCATCCAACCAAAATGTTTTTATTTTTTTACCATCTATGATATGTTTTTTCCAAATATTGGAAGGGTTAGAGACTTGAAATTGGATTTTTTTTTACATTGTTCTAACATTAACTCATCATTAAAATATTAATTTGTTTTGAAATATTTGATAACATTTAGAGAAAAATTTCAAATTAAACTTTAGCCATTAAAGATTTAATATTATAACAAAAATATTAAAAATTTAAATTACTAATTATTAAATTTTAAAATTTAGGCGTCAATAACTAATTACAATGAGAAAAGATTTAAATAAAATAAGAAATTTAAAATAATTTTAGAACGTAAATTATTCAAAAATATAATTTTTTTTAATTATAAAAATTCAAAAGTAACATGGTATTGAATTAATTACACAAAATACATTAAATTTCATTTTTTTTAATATTAGAGAGGAGAAATTAATTATTAGTCTATTATTCAAAAAAATATATATTTATTATTAGACTATAAAAGTGTTAGATTTATTAAAAATATATATAAAATATTATTTTGAAATTTAAAATATTAATTAATTTTTTAAATATTTGGATAATTAATTTAAACACCCTTTGTATCTCAGTGTGTAATTAATTAAATTTTATTAGTTAATTTTAATTTTTGAATATTATATTAATAAAATATAAATTTCTAAAAATTAAGATATTTCATAATATAGTTATAAATTAGTAATTAAAAGAAAATTAAATTTAAAATTTTATAATTAAAAAGATTCACCTCCTTTTATATATATATATATAATAAATATAATAATTTTAGCCTTTTCTTTTTCATCCAATGTCGAAAATTTCTCTGTCTGTTTCTTTAACCCGAGACGCAGAAAATAAAAGTGAACTCGCTCATGACTAATTGCCTCACCTGCGATCACCTCCTCTCCTCCTCTACTTCCTCTTTCCATCCATTTTTCTCAATCTTTGACTCTTCAATAACTACTTTAACATCCTTTAAACCTATCTCCACACTGTTTTTTTCACTGTCAAATTCCATGATCAATACTGTAAGCGATTTTCAACCAATTTAATAAGTTCAACGCCTCATATTCTCTATGAGCAGTTCACAACTCACAGTTTTTTGATAGATATAAATAAAAAACTTTTTTTGAATCTCTTTTGTGGGTGTTGATTGTGCTTTCGTTTGTTGAATTGAATCTATCTTTGTCTTATGCTAATTATGAACTTTTTTTAAGCTTAATTATTGCTTTTTAAACCGGGTTTAGAGTTCTAAACCATACTTACCTAACGTTCTTTTTGGTCCAATTGACTGGTGGGTGTGGTAGTTTTCTTGCTCGCCTTTTTGTTTGTTTGGTTAAGTATATTCTTTATATAGTATTTCAAGCTTCAATTCCAGCTTCTCTGTGGATGTGGACTTTCTGACGTCTACCCATCTTGTCTTTGCCAACTTTCACAATTACTGTTATAGGCAAATTCAAGAATTTAAATTCAGGGAATTGCGGTGGACGTTTTGTTGGAAAATTCTGCGCTCTTAGTTTTGCTTGATTGTTGGGATTATTAGTATGTTTTAGCTGTAGTTTGAGAAGTTCGATGATTGGAGAGCTGTCATAAGGGTTTTAAAGTTGTGGGTTTACTGAGTGTTGATTTGTGATTTTTAGTTTATAGCTTGAAGCCTTGGAGAAGTAGAGAATTAGGATACTAGGAACTGGTGGTGACGGGTTTAAGGCTGGTAGATTTTTACTAGGTTGTGATTTTTAAGCAGTTTTGGTTGTAATCTTTAGGAATGGGAATTGGGACTTATTGTTGGACGGAATTAGAATTGTGGATCCTGGAAATTTTCTTGTTGATTGGTTAACTTTTGGCATTTGTTTTGCATTGTAAGTAGTCGAGGATTTGGATATTCTGTGAATTAAAGTAGTTCATTGGTTAATTTTACTTGTATTTCAAGTTCTGAAGTTGGGAAAATTGAAGGATTTCATTTGGAGAATTGAAATTATTTAAGTTATTGGTTTGGTCATTCTAAAAAAAGGTTATTGATTTGGTGCATTTGATGAAATGGGGAGTAATGGTTTTGATCATCCATTGAGGAATTCAGAAGAAGGAGAGCTCAGCAGTAGTCAGGAACTGAGCTTTGAGCAGGCTGGTAGTGTTGACAGATCAGTAGTGGTAGAGTACGTGTCTTCAGATGAAAAATTTGAAGCAGGTCCTCCTGAAGAAACACAAAAGCAGGAGATGGATTCAGGAAAGAAAAAAGCAGGTCATCTTCAGGAAACACAAAAACAAGTAACAAATTCAGGGCAGCAGCCATCAGTTCAAGAGATTTTTACATCAAAGGAGTCGAATACTGCCTCTTCCCTTCAACGAGGTTTTTACTTGTCAACTCAAATTTTAGTTTCTTTCTCTTTACTTAACTTGGTTATAAAGAAAATCTTAGGGGTTGAAATTAACATTGTAGTCCAGTACATCTTATGACTAGATTGTTTAAATTCTGTTTGTTTTATTAAAATGTACCATGATTGAGTTACTGAACTACAAAGCTGTAACCTTGGTACCCATGGTTCTATAATAGATTGTTCTTGTAAAAGCCCTAGCTTTAAACAAACAGAATTTGGTTTTCAATCCTAGGACTTGCATGTTGTGTTATCTTTATTGTTTATTTAGCATTGCACCTTTATTCTTTCAGTTTTGAAAATTATTTGACTAATTATTTTGGTTACTCCATTGCATAAATAAAATTACTGTAAGTTACGGTTACCTAAAAAAAATTGATTATCTGACTCCAGAATGTTTGGTCGTGCATTATGGTTCTTGTGTGGAAATCGACTAGACAAGTTTATGGTATGAATAAAGTAAACCTAACTACAAGCTATGTTTTGTATTTTACGTGCCCACAAGCCACAATTGTGCCCTAGTTTCAGTTATACCGTGATAATGTAGCAACACCTTTTCTCACATGTCTTGCACCCTCTCCGGGAAGTTTTCATTTTCTTGATTTTTCATCCAATTTTGGTCTTATAGAATGCTCCATATAATTTTATTTTATGAAAGAGAAAGTGAAGGACATAGCTGTTAACATTATAAATAAAATAAAAAAAAAAACAAGGATGATAAGAATCATTGCAAACTGATAGTTTGAAGTTTTTAAATCTCTTGCAATGAAAATCTAACTTCAATGAAATTAATGGTTGTTCAGTTTTACAAAGAACAATAGGAACATTATGGACTAACTATGCAAGCAGTTTTCCTAAATATCCCTCATATTTTCTGTTTTTCTTATTTCTTAGAAGTGTACTCCTTGTTCTTTTCTTCATGGTGAACATGATCTTTATCTGTGTGTCTTTCTGTGTCTCTATGTTTGTGTACGTGCGTGTAATGATAATGTAATGTTTAAGTTAGCACTACATATCAATTTCTTTAAAAATCACTTCAATGCAATCATGGTAGTTCATTGCGGTACATGATATTTCATATGTTCAATTTCTTTTTGTTCCTCTGCCGTGGTAACTGCCGTTTCTTTATCATGTGTTTTTTATAAAAAAAAAATCCTTCAAGCAGTATAAAGAAAAATGTTTAATTAATCATCACTCGTGCACTTTTTTCTGACATTTTATGACTTTTAATAATATGTATCATTGCTCTCACAGTTTTTGGATTGTGCAGAGGGGGAAATTGTCTCTCTCCATTCTTACAGATAAATACTTTTTCATTTTTCCTCGCCATCACCCATGCTTCTAGTTTTGTTTTTTTTTTCCATCTATTTTATACAGGGGCCATCTATTATACATGGATTGGAACCCCATTGATGCTATTCATAGTTGAAATGCAGTCTATACATTTACAAGTATATGTATATGTGTGTGTGTGTATTCCTAGCTTATCTAATTGAATTGATTCTAAACTTACTGAGAATGGTTTTAGAGACTGTGTTTCATTGTTTGATTATTTTCTATGTTTAATGAAACTTTGTCCCTAATTGACATATTTTCCTAGCGTTCATCTTTATAAGCAGCAAATTTATACTTGGAGGGCTGAAATTCTGTCACAAACATCAACCTTTCAAGTATTTATTTGATTAGTTCTCTGACATCAAAGCATCTGAACTTGAAGGCTTGGATCACTGCATCACTGCACCTGTTGGCACCCACAGACATCCTCTACTTGATGACGATGATAATTTTACATTCTATAGATCCATGACAGAGAAGAAGACTCCAAGGCATGAGCTAAAACTGGATAGACTGTCAGAGCGTGAAAAGGTAATTAGCAGTATCTGCAAATATTTTCCTACCTTGTTCCTGATCATATACTTTCATTTTCATGTTTACGAAGTATGTAGGGATGCTTTATAGTTTCTATGCATTGATTACAGTTTTGCCTCTACATGTTGCATTAGACATAGCATATGCTCTGTCATGATTTATTTTATATGGAATTACATATTCCTGTTATTATTGCATTCCACACACTTTGAAGGCCTATTGTGGAAATAAAAGCGGGGATATCATAAATTTGTTCTCATATCAATACTTCACAAACAAACAGGTAATGCCCCTAGGATACCTGATTTTCTTTCTTAATAAACTTAGAAATGGAAATTTATATACTCTGTGGCATCTGGTACTAGGTTCCTGGGGCAATTTGATGAACCCAATCAATCTATAATGGTCTTGGTTGAGGAACTTAAAACACAATTTTATTTTATTCACTTGTTCAAAACTTTTATATTTGCAGTTATGGTACTGTTTTATTCCCACTGATCATGTTTCTGTCTGTAATGATCTTCAGCACAAACTAATCATTGAGCTAGTCAAGATCCAAAATGATGGAACAGTGGAAGTTGATATAGACAAAAGTGCACCTGTTGCTTCTGAATTGTTAGAGCTTCAATCAGTTGAAGGGGCTCCCTTCTATGGCACTGGCGAATCTTTCAATAAATCAATTCCAAAGTTAAAAATTGCCATTCTTGTGGTTGGAACAAGAGGAGATGTGCAACCATTTCTAGCCATGGCTAAAAGACTTCAGGCATGCTTATAATAATTTATTGATTACTCTGATACACTGTTTTTGCTATGTCATTTCTGTCCTTGTGCCACCAGCATGATAGTCCATCTACTCTTATCTAAAATAGTTGTAAAATATTGTTTTATAATTTTATCCTCCTTGTTTATGTGGATTTTTATAATCTTTCCTCTGTTATCACATTATTATTGGAATCAAAATATCTATATCCTGTGCCCAGCTCTTTATATTCTAAATAATTTTTTTATCATATGGTTAACTAAACCTTGATAATTATTAATTTGAAGTATATGTAATGATCCAATGTTTCATTGCAGGAATTTGGTCATCGTGTTAGGTTGGCAACTCATGCTAACTTCAGAAGTTTCGTAAGGTCGGCCGGTGTAGAATTTTATCCCTTGGGTGGTGATCCCCGGGTTTTGGCAGGATGTAAGAATTCCCTAATCTTTGAATTTCCTTTGCATTTTTATTCCACTGCAATTCAATTTCTCTGGTAGACTGGCCACCCTGTTTGGGGACCCTCCTTTTTCTTTTCATACTCTGTTTTTAGTTCTCCGAAGCTTTTAGGATCTAATGGCAAAATTCATTAGAATTTAGTTAGCATGTATGTTTCAATTTGTTATTATGTTTTATAGCATCAATCGCTTTCCCATAGCCACAAATAAAACCTCATTTATTGGAACTCACATTGCCCACATATACCTGGCCTGTTTTTAACATAACAAGATGTCATATGTGATCATAGTTCTTTCTTCTTCTTCTTCTTCTTTTTCCTTTCCAACTTTTCTTTTAAAATTGTTTGTGTTCGATACTAAATGCGACTTTAAATTTTAGATATGGCCAGAAATAAAGGTCTTATCCCATCTGCACCAGGAGAAATAGGCATACAAAGGAAGCAGCTGAAAGCCATTATTGAGTCTCTTCTTCCAGCATGCACAGAACCAGATATAGAAACCAGTGTGCATTTTAGAGCCCAGGCAATTATTGCCAACCCGCCTGCTTATGGTGAGTTGATAAAAACTGAAGATGCTCACCATATTCTTCGAAAGTCATATATCTGCTTCATTTTACTTTTAACCCAACAAAGAAAGCTTGGTTGTTGTTGCTTCAGCTTGTGGACAAGTTCTGTTATTGTTTTGTATATCTTGATAATTGATTCTGGGTGGTGTAGTGTAGAATTAAGTAGTTCACTTCATTTTTCCTTCTTATATCATCTTCTGTTATTAGATTACACTGCTACTATTACAAGACTTTGATATGCTTAAAATTATATCATTAATTTATGTCATGTTAAATTCTGATTTTGGTTATGGAGCACAGGTTTATTATATGATTTATTTCAAAGTTCCCTACCTAAAAGAGTGGCGGGACTTGAACGAAAATTTTATTGCTTTCAAACATGTCTGGAAGTATTCATTTGGTTTGAAAATTATATTCATTGGTTTAGGACCAAATTTCTGTTCCAAAAGTAGTACTGTTTTCTATAAAAATGAGCAAGATTGATCCTTGAATTTTGCCAAGTTTGAAGCGTTTGTTGGTTCAATGCTAAGTGTTTGTTTGCTTAAGGTGTCCATATTCATGGTTTTAGCCACATGGTAATATTTTAGAAATTATGTTTTTGTGGTTGTGTGGTTTGATGAGCAAGTGCATAAAGGGGAGGGAGAGAGAAAGAGAGGAATATGTATGACTAATATAGAGCAAAATGAGAATAAACTGCTAAAAAAATTATAAGGAAAGCAAAAGGAATAAAAAAAAAAATCTTTCTAATGTTAGATTATTTTGTTGTCTGTGGTAAATAGACACTTCTCAGGATTACTTTTATGTAATTACAGAAATTTCTGGGTGAACTTATAGATGATAGTATACATGAGAATGTGAACATAAAATTTTTCTGTTGTTATAACAGCTTTGCATCAGAGTATAATTGCTGTTTTTGTTGCAGGACACGTACATGTTGCTGAAGCTCTTGGTGTACCAATTCATATTTTCTTCACAATGCCTTGGACGTGAGTATTGATTAAATATTACCATGCATGTGAATCTGAAAAATAAATCATTAGTTTGAATTTCAGATATTTTAAAGTAAAACCTTTGTTATTTGCTCTGAAAGTGATAAAAAAAGGATTAGAAGAGAACCATTTAAATTTTAATCAAAGCATGTTGCATATGGTTTCCACTAGCTTATCAGGATTTTCTGCTTGATTGCTTGAGTTTTATGCCTGTTACTTTAATGCATGTTTTCCTTACTTGTCATATGTTTTTCCATTATTGAACATATCATATTCAAAGTCAAGGAGAATTATGGATCTTGGATAAAGCAACCTGAAAATCAGTGGAATTGCAGCTTATATGCAAGAATTTTTTTTTTTATTGTAATTTTAATTGTTATTTTTTTGGGTGGCAATGGTCAAGTTGAGAAATTGTCTGGCATGCATCAATGCTAGTATTTTGTTATTGCTAATGAAATGGGAAAATATTATTTTAAGACTGACATCATGCAAATGAAAATTACAGCAGAGATCAATTATGCTTATTTTGTTAGTCTTGTTAACTTTTACTTGAATTATGCCTTCTTACTTCCATCTTTAATAGGCAGGCCAACATATGAATTTCCTCATCCTTTAGCACGTGTACCTCAAAGTGCTGGTTATTGGGTATGTGCTTATTTGGCATATCAAACTTCTCCATTTCTTTTTATACCAGTGAACCATTGGGCTGATTCACCGCAAACTTTTTCATCTGTTCTTACTGCATTCAGCTTTCATACATAATTGTGGATTTACTTATATGGTGGGGAATAAGAGGATATATAAATGACTTCAGGAAAAGAAAATTGAAGCTTCCCTCGATTGCATACTTTAGTATGTACCATGGATCATTATCTCATTTGCCAACAGGTTATTTGTGGAGTCCCCATCTTGTGCCAAAACCAAATGGTAAGGATGTTTAGTCCCTTGTTTCTTCTGTTATCATAGCTGCACAATCATTTTGTTGTTTCTTTCCATTCAAGTATGTTATATAGTTATGTAATTGTTAATTGTCTTTTTGTATGCCAATGCAAGTGACCTCAACCTCAGTCATTAAATGCTGAAACAACTGTGATCTTTCGGTCTCTGAAAGCATTTCTATGCTATTTTTTCTTCCTATACCTTTAATCCGTGCCTAATAAGAAATTCTTATTTGGCACTAGGATATATTTTTGTTTCCCTGATATGAGAGGCAAGCACAAGACCAACCAACTAGGATCTCTACACAAACCCCCACGTCTCTCCAACTACCTGAGCTAAGTCCAAGTGGTGAGGCACTAGGTAGAAAATGATTTTTATCACAATTGTTTTATGATTTCTGAAAGAAAATTGAAGTTAATAGTGAAAGTTCTAAAACTTTCTTTTGGGCAATGTTAAAAGTAGACCTGCATTGATTTCTTTTATTTAGAAGGCCTCTGATATTTTTATTTCATTTTATCTTGTAATACTAGAAGGAAGAAGCACCTGTTATCATGGTTAAACAGGCAATTATTAGACGGTAACACATATTTAGCAGTGACAATTAAGGTAGAAATAGTTTCTAGCTTTTGTAGGTGAAAGGATAGCATCTGTCTAGGATAAATGGTTTTAGTAGCTGCACAAAATCCACTTATAATGTGATTTAAATAGTTCAAGGTTATTCCTCCTTTAAACTCATTTGACATCTGGCTTTCCTTATCATTTGGTGGCCTTGGTTTATGTTGAAATTTGATTATCTATGCCTGAGCCTGGCTTGAAAATTTTTGCTAGGTATTTTGACTAAGGCAGCACATATAAATAAATATCTGAGATATGTACTTTTAGATGATGGGCAGGCTGGGCCTGAAAAAAAAAATAAAAAATTTCAAGCCCAGCCAGATTCATTGACTGAGATTTGGTCAGATCTGGGTACAGATTGTGGGTAAAATCCCTTGCTCAAGTCAAGCCAGACTTCTTGGTGGTTTGGGTCAGGTGGGTCCCTAGGCCCATGATCAGGTCTATGTTTCAGTAGCTGAACAACTGGGCTACTTTATGTTGCCTCATTAAGAGCAGTCCAAAATCACTGTTATTCTGTACTTAGTACTTTTGTCTTAAAGCTGTATGGAGACAGTTTAATCGGCTATATCATTATTGGATTCCCTTTGAGGAGAGAGATCTAGCACCATTGGCTTACTTCAGATGAGTGTCGTTAATTACTCTCATCCTCTCTTGCTCTTTTTTATTCTTTTGGTCAATCTGACCTTTTGTTTCTCATGGATGCACTAAGCTTCTTTTTATTTCTTTTAGATGCACGAAGCTTCTTACTTCTTACAGTTACTGTGGTATTTACTCACAATCGCCAAATTCTAGTATTTATGCTTTATATTGAAGAATTAACTTCATAAACTAATTTGCAGATTGGGGTCCTTTAGTTGATGTTGTTGGTTATTGTTTCCTAAACCTTGGGTCAAAATATGAGCCTAAAGAAGAATTTGATAAATGGATTAAGAAAGGAACGAGACCCATATATATTGGGTTTGGAAGCATGGTATGTTGATTTTCCAAGAGCAATTGCAATTATTGCATTTATGGTATTATTTTTTATTTTAGTTTCTTATGTCACCTGATGTACCTCAACCATATGTCATTTAATATTTTCTCCAGGGTCTTGTAGTATTTTGTATTTTACTTTTTGCATGCATAATTTCTGTTGCATTGACTGACCCTCTAGTGCATTTCTTGGATTAATGAGGCGTGCACGGAGGGGTTTGGCATATTTGAGGCCCCTCACTAATTCTAATTAATTTATATGATTTCTCAGTTGCAATTAAAAAAAAAAAACAATTTATCATACTTATGGACAGGCAATATTATATATGGGACCACAAAATTCACTTTTGACCTAGTGTTTAACTATAAGAATGCTGTTAGGCTGGGCTAAATTCAATATCGTCTCTGTTTTAAGCAATTCAGGAATGGAAAGGTAATTCTTTTGTTGTGCTTAGTAGCTCTGCCAAATTCCTTGTTCATGGAAAATTCTTCTTCTCAATTGATTTGTTTGAGTGAATAAAATTCTACTCAGTTCTGTTTCATAAAAGAAGAAAGGTATTAAACAAAGTTGCCTTTGTTACAACTTTGGGCATATTGTTTTTCTATAGTTTCATTTTCTTATCTTCCTATCTTTGCATGGACTAAATTCTGGTTAACTACATAGCTGAATTGGTACACAGTGATTATTTATAGCCACTTTTGCTTGTAATAGAGTCTTTGGTTTTATTGAAACTGGTGGTATGTTTGCATCAATCAAGGACTAAGTTATACAATATATGTCCTTGGTTGCTTATTGGTTTTCTTTCCCACCATCCCCTCCAATACTTCATGTGTATCAGTCCTTTTGTCAGCTCTACTTTATGATTTACATATTTGGAAGATAAAAGTTTGCTTTTTCTTCATGACTATTTGGAGAGGCTCTAACCATTGTGTTTTTTTTTTAAGCCTCTTGAAGATCCCAAGAAAACTACAGACATGATAATGGAGGCTTTGAAAGATACTGGACAAAGAGGAGTAATTGACCGGGGTTGGGGAGATCTAGGGAATCGTAAGTATATTCCTTCCATCTTCTTATCGCTCTTTCTAGGCCTCTGGGTGTTTTACAAATTGTGATCACTTGGGAAAATAAACATATCCTTAAGGGCTTGCTATTTTGTAAGTACTGGTAGACTTATCATATTCCTTTTACCGTACTTAATTTTTCTAGCAGCATTTCTTTTAGCAGTATACTTGACAAAAAGGTTGCTGCAGGTGTGACATTTCACACAAGCAAATATGAGAGCCATTTTATTCAAGACATAGCGAACTTCAAACATGATTTTTCATTCTATATCATTTAGAAAGAAAAGATTCACTTTATTATAGGATAGGACTCCTCCAGAAAAGATATTAATGAGGCAATGAATGAATTGGAGAGGCAAATTAAAGTGACAAACCTCAAAATTTGCATTTAGCTCAGTATTTTTCCTATCTAGTCTATGTTAATATTATTGTCCAGTAGGGTTCTTGAAGGTCTCAACTCTCAGAGGTTGTATTCATAGTGCCAAGAGTTCTAATGTTTCTTTTTCTATGAGCCATTTATTAAATTTAATTCCTATGATTGATGTTTGAAGATTGATGTCACTGCATTTTACATGGTTGTTAACAGTAATGTTCTCTTGCAACTTGTTTGACAAACGATTCTAGAATTCCTATCATATTGAGATTATTTGGTTACCTAGCATTGTAATTCTGGATACTCTATCTGCTATGTGACTTGTATTCTTTAGATTGAAACAGATGGCGTTTGTTGAGTCCATACTGAATAGAGATACATGCATTATTTCTCTTCTTATTGTTTTGTGTTTTGCAGTTACGGAAGTTCCCGATAATGTCTTTCTTTTGGAGGATTGCCCCCATGATTGGTTGTTTCCTCAATGCGCTGCTGTGGTCAGTTTTTTATACTTTTAAATTGAGGATATCAAATATACATTTTGTTGCAATTAAAATAACTTTGTTTCCACTGGACTCTCTGGTGATCATGGTTACACAAATATGTAGGTTCATCATGGTGGTGCTGGAACCACAGCTACTGGTCTAAAAGCTGGGGTAATACTCTTTTTAATTAGCTTTCATTTTAATGCTTGTGACTGCATGTTAGACTAAATAATTTAAATATATCCAACTGTTTAATGCAATTTTAATCTTTTTTCCCCTTTTCAGCCATTTCCCTACTATATATACATGCGTATATGGGCTCACATCTTTTTGGTGTCCTTTAATAAAATTCTTTTCTCTTTTCTTGTCCAGGAAAAAGAAATGTACTTTAGCATTTTGAAAGGTTATTCTGTGAATAAGCCATAAGGCATCATGTAATTGAGAATGACATTAGGGATATATCAAGTAACCTATTTAAAACTATATAATATAATATATTTTCTGGAAGCAATTGTTTTAAGTTGTCGATCTTGTCTACTAACAAACTTAAGAATTACAGTGCCCTGTTTCCATAGTCCACTAACCCAACTTGTTAATTACAGTGCCCAACAACCATAGTGCCATTCTTTGGAGATCAGTTTTTCTGGGGTGATAAAGTACATAAAAAAGGGCTGGGACCTGCACCAATACCGATAGCTCAGCTCAATGCTGAGAACCTTTCAGATGCAATAATTTTCATGCTTCAGCCAGAGGTAATTTTGATGGGTATATGTGATCTCAAAATTGTTTATTTTATCAGCTCAATGTTGAGAATCTTTCAAATGCAATACTGTTCATGCTTCAGCCAGAGGTAATTTTGATGGGTATATGTGATCTCAAAATTGTTTATTCTATTCGTCTTTGGTATATCAGAGACTTGATCAATTATGTAGCAAAAACATGATGCTGCTTGCATGATGCATGTCTTCTTTCTGATAGCTTTAGTATTAAACATAGATATACAATGGCAATGATGAATCCATAATTCGTAGGAGTTTGAATGACAGCATTTTTTTAGACAGTTTGTGCTTGGTCGGTTTTAAAAACATGAACTAGAAAAGAAAAATAAAAACGCAAACTGAAAAAAGAAATGTCCAGGATCTGTTTGCTGGTATTCTTATAGACTTGAGGAAGTACTTTTTCGAAAAACGATAACAGAAGTAAAGCTTTTGAATAGTTTGGTGGTGAAAGTATGTTTTTGGAAACTACCTTCTCTTTCTCTCTCTCTCATTTTTTTTTTTTTTTTTCGGAACTAGCTAAAAACTCCAATAATAGCTTTTTTTTTATGTTGTGTGAAACCAGTGGTATGTCCTAACTTTGTTAAAAAGAATAGTCCCCACATGTTTTGAAGATGCACTACAATTTCATATTTTAAAGAATAGAAAAATGTTTACAGAAGTTGCCCAATATGAGTGCTTTAGTTAGTGGCCTTAATCAATGCAGTTGAATGTATAATTATCCTTATTTGATTTTCTCGTCAGTACTGTTCCTTCACTCTTCCTTGCCTCAATTTTATGATAAGCCATCCGTCAGTCACTAATGCTATTTTCAACTTTCCCCAGGTGAAATCTCGAGCAATGGAATTAGCAAAATTGATAGAAAACGAAGATGGTGTTGCAGCCGCAGTTGATGCATTTCACAGGCATTTACCTCCTGAGCTACCTATACCAACTGCATCCTCGGACGAAGACGAACATCCACATCCTCTGCAATCGTTCTTTATTCAAGTTCAGAAATGGTGCTGCCTTCCTTGTGGCAGTGTGTAGGCTTCTTTGCTATGTCTTTTATTATTATATAGCTATGTTTTCCCTTTTCATTTCATTTTTATATCACAAGTTAATTTTGTCATTTTGATTTAACGATTCATTCATTCCATTCATGGATTTATTGTGTGTTGAGTTATAGGTGAAATTCACATATCACATTAGGGTAGATTTTCCTCGTTGCTTGTGTAACAAATATTAGGTTTCTTTTCATCTCATAAATTGAATGTCAATAAATTAGGCTGGTTTTCTTCAAATCAGTTAGTGGGTTGTCCAATACTTCACCATTTTCTTTTCATCACTCATTTGCCTGTTTTATTTTTTTATTTATTTATTTTTGACTGGTAGCATATCATAAACAAAGTGAAAAGAAAATAAACCTAGTGGATCTCGACATGAGAATTATTCCCTAGCCAAGTTGCAAGACTTCAAATTCCTTGTCACTTTCTGTAAACTTTAATGTTTCTCCACCTTGATTCCATGTAGTTGCTTGAACTATCTGGTGCTGCATATACCCCACACTTGAAATAATGCTCTGCGGGGCCGTCGTCATTGACGATCAGTTTCTGTTGACCGTTGATGAAAACTGTAATTTGCCCATTTCCTACGTTGTGTATCACGTTTACTCTCAGCCACTTATTGTAGATATCAGTAGCCACTTCGTTTGACCTGTAGGACCTCAACTCTCCATTGTAAACCCTTAGTTGCAGGGCTGTAGCTTTGTTCACTGCCCCAAATACCTGCATTACTGTAACACCAGTGGTTCCTGCTGGAACGTATAACTGGCCTTCAAATTGCCAGACTCCAGATGAGTAGTCATGTCCCTAGGGCAAGATCAACGAATCTGTGATTTGTTACTGTAACCTTGGAATTTCGACAGGACGTGAAAACAGCAAATATAGATTTTTACATTTCTAATCTCACAAGTATATAAAAGTATTCCCACTCACTAAAATTCATTTAGAGTTTACAATTTAAAGATAAAGGGAAATAATAAAATTCAAAGTATATAACTAAATTTAAGAAAAGCAAATATGCATGTAATGTAATAAACTAATGACTCTCGATCTCAGATGCTTCCATCTTCCATCTCATTTACAAGTATCACACCCTCCAGGTCTGACTCATCAATTAAATCTATTTTTAAATTTGAGAGTAATAATTTTAAGACAAAAAATTATGACACGTGGTGTGTGTCTGTGTCTGACATGCATAGACACTGGTATGACGGACTTATGGACGTGTCCGTGCTTTCGAGACTGTAACATCTATGTATAAGTTCATGTTCTAGCTCACTCGAATATGACTAATAATGTTGGAGTGATCTTTAAAAAAACACAATTACAATTTAATTTAATAGTAGTAGTTATAAATGACAGTTTTTCCCTGTTATTTCAAGAATATCAACCTAGTATCAGAATTACATCAATATGATCAATCATGCTTGAAAGAACTCGAGAGAGGATCTTAATAAGAGAGAGAGAGAGAGAGAGAGGGCTGACCTTGATGCGCATTTCGGTGCGAGGTCTGGTAGGGCTGCCTTGCTTAAAGGGTTGATCATTTTCATAAACCCAAAAACGATGAATTCCATTTTGAAAACTGTAACGATCGGCTAAGGGCTTGTCATATGGTTTCTGTATGTCAAAGTTGAATGACACCTCATTGAATCCATCAGTAGGATCTGCAGAGCAAAGATGGATGTCTTTCAAGAAACTCACAAGAATCAAAAGAACAAAACTGTAGCAGTAGTGGTAGGGAGAGAGATTCATTTTTATGTGTATTGATGTTGCTTTAGCACTGTCACCTTTAAAACATGTTAAAGTCATATTTATAGGCAGATTCTATGCGGTTGTAAAGTCAAGACAAGAATATGATGGTCTTTCTTCAAGATATTTCAATGGGGAATTGATGGTCTTTCTTCTAGATATTTCAATGGACTTTTCAAGAATCAAAATGGCAGTAGCAGTACAGCTTTATTTTCTCTAATTCAATGTCTTTTTGCTGTCATTGAATAGAGATTAGGCAGAGATGGGGGAGGGCTTCTTTAACGCTGTAGAAGAATAGTTCTTAACTAACTTTTACTTTATTTAATGCTCTTTATTCTCTTCTCAAATAGAGATTAGAGATGGGGAGGAGACTCTTTTTGGGTCTGTAACAGTCTTTTAACTTTTTCCGAAATTATTAAGTATATTCAGTATATATGAAAATAAATAAATAAATTATACACGTGTATTGAATAATTTCTTCTAATTATTTGATCCATTCGCTTTTTATTCTCTTTTTCGTTATTTTTAATGTGATTTTTTTTTATATTATTGGTTTATGGGATATGATAACCCAAAGTTTTAGATTTTTTTTTTTTTACTTGTATAAAAAAAATTTAATGAAGTGCATTAATAACAGGAATTAAAGTTTCGATCTTTTGTACAACTGATGCGTGACGTTTAAACCCTCGTTATTTGAACTATATCATAATTTTATAGATTCAACAATCTCATATTGATATTTTTAGAATGGTTATGTAAATAATTTTATTAAAGTGGTAATTTAGATAATTTGAAGAGAATGAATTATTTATAATATTTTGATTTAATCACTTTAATTATAAAAATTTATATTAAGTAAATATGATAAAAAATTTTATTTGGTTATATTTTGATATTTAATTTTGTAATATATTAACGTGGGATATTTTTATATATTAACATTATGATTATATTTTGTTTTTAGTAAATTAAAAAATTAGTTGACTTTAAAGAAAATTCATTGACAGACTATGCAAGTGCGGATTAACTAGAAGGTCTAATAAAATTTTAGCATAATTGCACAACATAAACACAATCCGAGAAGTATGATAATAACATTTTAGAACAAGATGACAACAGTAGAAAGCTGCAAGATTTCTACATTCTTTTACAATTTATAATCATTTCCTGTAAAGTTTGATATCTCTGCATCTTGATTCCATGTAGTTGCTTGAATTAACCGGCGCAGCATAAACCCCACATTTGAAATACAGATCTCCAGGTCCTTGATCCTTCACCACAAACTTCTGTTCACCATTAATAAAAACTGTAATCTTCCCATTCCCTACATCATGAATTACATTTACTCTGGACCATTTGTCTTAGAGATCGGTAGCCACGAAGTTGTACTTGTAATACTTCATATCTCCATTATAGATTCTTAGTGAAGTGTTGTAGCTCCCTCTGCTGCTCCATGGATCTGCACTATTGTCACACCGGATGTTCCTCTGGGAACATGTGCATAGCCCTCAAATTGTCAAATTCCTGATGAGCAGTCATCTCCCTGGAAAAGGTGACCCATTAATCAAGATATTCAAGGTATGTATTAGGGGGCGTCGCAACTCCAAATCAAGTAAAATTGAATCAATAAACTGTTTTTCAATATAAATTATAGTTTGGCTCGATTTATGAATTAATTTACCTTTCAAAATTGTCAAATTTAACTGAATTGTCATTGCTATCTACTATAAAACTACATTACTTTATGAATCTCAGGGTCCTTTTTTCTTGTGATGTATCTCTTTGTACTCCTGTTACTTGATGAATGGGCTTGGCTTATCATATATATAACTACATTATTTGCATACTTTTTTTTTTTTTTTGAAAATACATTATTTGCTTATTTAAGCATAATTTGATGATATTTCTAAAAAGAAAAAAGCATAACTTAATGATGAGTGCATATATGATTTAGATAATAAATTCAAGTTTAAATTTCATTTTATTAATGCGAAAAAAAAAAAGTGTTGCATTATATTATTTATTAAAAAAAATTTAAATTCTGACAGTTTTTTTTTTAAAAAAAAACAAATTTACACATTAAGATATTTAAGGATAAATATATATACGAACTGACCAATAAATTTATATTTGAATATCTTAAAAGAAAAGAAAAAAGAATTCCCATATGTTAAAAAAAATAGAAGAAGAGAAATTAACTTTACCTTAATGCGTATTTCGGTTCTTGGCCTGGTGCCACTGCCTTGCTTGAAGAACTTATCATGGTCATAGACCCATAAACTTCGAACACCATTTTTGTCACTGTAACGATCCTGTAGAGCTTTGTTGTATAGTTTCTGTAAAACAAAGTTGTCATCTGTTAATGGCACCTGACTGAATCCATCTGTAGGATCAGCACAGCAAAGACCCATAAAGGTCACAACAACTAGAACTAAAAAACTATAGTAGTGACAGTAATTATTAGTATTCATTTTCATATGTATGATTAATTTACTGATGTTTTCTTCTAAATTCAAGAGAATATATATATAGGACTTTGAGTAGTTATTCATACACATGCATGTATTAGAATTTAGAACCCTGAAAAACTCCATGTTTATGGTCAGGTATTCCTAGCTGCGTCAGGAATCAACCATCAAGATTGCAATTTCAGGACAAGGAAATCTTCTTGCACTCCTAATAGTTATGTCCGGAACTGAAAAAATTATTATTTTTAGAAATTAAAGATAGCAACATATGGTAAATATTTTTATATTTTACTTCATTTCAAGTGAAATATTTATTTACCAAGATATCGGTGATTGCTAAGTTGATAAGATATTAATAATTTTTTTTACTCAAATTTAAATTTTTTGTGCAGATCAAATATATTTTTATGACTAGTGTTAGTGCAAAAACACACTAATTTAATATTGCAGGGTTTGAACTAATAAATTTGTTATATGTTTGTATTTCTTCATTTTCTTTGTTGTAACTATGCATTAAAAAAAAATTCCCATATATTAGTTATAAAAAATAAAATTACATGTTTGATAGATAAAACTGTCATCATACTGTTGGATAGGAGATTTGGACTGTTTTTTATTCAATTAAACTAAGTTTCTGATTGATTTTACCAGTGCCGGCAAAATCATTTATTCTGATACCTACTCTTCCGAGTATTTTATTTTACATGTTAAATATATCTTTTTTTCTTATAATCGGAAAAAACTTTAATTTACAAGTCTGAATTATTGCTAAAAGCTTAATATGGATCACGTAAAAAAAAATTATTTTTTCTCTTCTAATTTATTTTTTATCTAATTAAGAGTATGAGAGAGTAATTGGTCGGTTCGATTTAAATCGAATCAAAATTTTTAAAAACCAAATTAACAGAATTAGAATAATTTTGAATTAAATCGAACTGAATCAAATTGAAATTTATACAAAATTAATCTAACCGAATCGATTTGGTTTGGTTATTTGATTTTTTCGTCTTTTCAACAATATATATATATATATATATTGGTCAGTTTAATTATTTCAATTATTTTTTAAAAAAATCGAATCGAATTGAATGGACTAAAAATTTTAAAAAATAAACCACACCCAAAATTTAAATTAAATTAAATCGAATCAACAGAATTAGGTTAGGTTTGGTTCATTTTTCTGTTGGTTCGTTTTTTTTACTCACCCTCTAATTAAGAGATAATCTGTTATTTTATTTTATGGCAAAACAAAATAGAATAAAATAAAATAAAAAGATTGTAGTCTTATAGATAATATAATTAAGAGATAAGGGATATCTATAATTCTATATAATTGCTTTGATGATATCATTGATACTGATATCTTATGTATTGGGCTTCTAATTAAATAAGTTCATTGTGATAAGCCCAATGCATTACCCAATGCCTCCGATAATGGTTCTGGAATGGCTGGCTTTATACCAGAGCAACCAGTTTGTTCCTAGCCATCCCTTGTAAAGTTCTCTTGCTTAATTCAGTTCTAGTAACTTAAATGAACCATCGAATAGGTCACTATAGTATCTGTCACTTACTACACGCTAATCAAAGAAAATTATAATTGTTCATGATCGGAATGGACTCTTTATATAAGGACAGTTAAATGTAATACTAGATTTACTTAACACATTGACTACGAAGAAAAAACGATTTGTTTCATCTCACATCGTCTTCATGATCTATTACCACATGTGGATCAATTATCATTTACCAATAAACAGATCAAAGATAAAAGAAGATTTTGAATAATATAAAAGTAGCTAATTCAACACTTTCTGATTTATTTTCTTCTAAAAGTTCTTTAGAATTAGAAATAATATTTATTTATAAAAAATTCTCTAATTTCATGTATTGATAATTTAAGTATTGGAGGATTTTTATCAAACTAATACTTTTGCTCATTTTACAGGCTTCAAGCCCAACACCTTTGATAAATAGCTCATGAAATGCCAACTTTTCAATGATGATGATGGAATCTGAGCTTCGCTGTTTGGATTTTATATCTTGTTTTTTCTCTATATATAAAAATCAGTTTTTTATTTTAATATTTGTCCTACTGTGTCTGGAATCAATCATTGGAAGCATTGAGATGAGACATAATTTAAGTGATATGTGGTTTTTTTCTTTTTCTTTTTTTTTTTTAATAGTACGGCAATGTCATTAATTAATTTTTATTTATTATATTAAATTTTTTTATCCTGATTAAATAAATAATTTAGATAAAAATAATTTATAAATAATCAAAACAATTTTATTTGTAATATGATTTTAAAAACTGAATGTTAATTAGTAAAGTAAATTCATTTACCAATAAAAAAAATAAACAACTTATATAATTTTGTATACTTTAATGAATTATAATAAAAATAAAACATTAATATTAAGATTTAATGATAAAGAAAATTTTTTGGCAACTTTAACAGAAACATTGCCTCTTATTTAATTAATTACATGGGTGTATATATTAATAATTATTTTTTATAAATCTTAATATCTCTCCACCTCGATTCCATGTAATAGCTAATGTTAACAGGAGCAGCATAAACTCCACATTTGAAATACAAGTCGCCTGGGCCTTTATCTTTGGGCGAATACTTGTGCTGGCCGTCTATAAACACAGTCACCGTTCCTCCCTCCACATCATGGATTATATTTAATCTGAACCATTTATCATAAAGATCAGTGGCCACCAAATCTCCACTATAGTATCTCATGTTCCCATCATAGATCCTTAGAATCAGAGTGGTAGCTCCATGGGATGCACCATGTATTTGTGCTACTGTAACACCTGATGTTCCATTTGGTACAAAACCATACCCTTCAAATTGCCAAACTCCTGATGAATAGTCAAGACCCTGCAAAATCAACCTCATTATTAACTATTTTATGTATGGGCACTGCTAAGTATCGCCAGGTGTAACAACTACAGTGCTATCGCACCTCGTTTTGATGTCCCTAAATTATGATTATATAAAGTACTTACTTTGATGCGAACTTCAGTTCTTGGCTGAGTATGACTATTAGGGTCGTGTGGCTTGTCATCGGCGTATAACCACATCCGGCGAACGCCATTTTCGAAACTGTATCGTTCGTTAAGAGGGATATCAAATGGTTTCTGTAACTCAAAATTTGCTTCTGTTAAAGGCACAGAAGTGAAACCATCAGTAGGATCAGCACTGCATAGAAAACTGAAGTTTTTCAATGATCCTACAAGAGATATAAAGAGAAAAAGATAGCAATAGGACATTTTCATGTTGTTCTTTTTTCTTTCTTTCAAATTCTCTATATATTGAGTGCATTCAATTGCAGAAACCAAGTATATATATATATATAAGTGAAGCAAAGGGATATTTCCTTTTAGAAGGGTATTAAAAACCTTATCTATATTATATTGCATTACATTAAATACACTAAAATTTAAAATTAATAAATAAAAATTAAATAAACTAAAAAGCTTCAAACACATTATTGTTATATTAATCAATTTTCAGAATAATTTTATTTATATACTTGAAAAGTCTATTATTAAAAAAAAATGCTTATGTCATATTATAGTTAGTGGTAGATCCATAAATTTTTATTTTTTTATTAATATAGATAAAATATATAAACATATAAATAGATATAAAAAATAAATAGAGATAAATTTATTAATATTGATAATATTATGCAGTAAAAGAAATATATATATATAAGATAAATTAATTTAAAATTTTTAAAATTATAAAAGAGAAGTTAGAGTTAAAATCAAGGGATTTTTACATAAATACTGAAAAAAAAATTATTTTTATTGTTACAAAAATATTTTTTTAAAAATATTACATATTTAAAAATATTTTTTAAAATATATAATATATATCGAACATATACTAAATATATCGAACATATACTAACATATATAAAAAAAAATAGTAAAAATAAAAAAAAAAGAAAAAAAAAAGAAACTGCAAAACTAAAATATATATATATATATATATTTGTAATTTTCCTTAAAATCAACTATATAAACTAGGACCATCAGATATAATTGGATGATTATATTAAATAACTTTTTGCTATAATATTAAAAAAGTTAAACCGTTGAGATGTGCATCAGTACAATTTTACTTTCTCTCAACTAACAAGTAAACCCATTAATTTTATTTTTTATTTACAAATCCTCTAATTTTAAAATAAATCGTTTATTTGTCAAATTATTTGAGCTTTAGAAGCTAAATTAAGTTTAAATATAGTATTAAAATTAATTATAATAAATTAAATTTTACAACACAAAATAACTTAAGTATTAAACTGTATTATTCTTTTTATTATTAGTAATTTGAAGTTCTAATAATTAATCAATGTAAGCTTTTGGTCCTTTCTTTAAAAAAATATAAAATTTATTTTCCACACATTTTTATATGTTTAACATTATTTTTAACTAAATAAAAAAAAAATAATATATATATATATATATATATAAACTTCTACTACGTTATTAATATATTACAATAAGAGTATAATTTTGGCTTTCCTATGTGGTAAGTTTAATCTCCATGGTCCTTATCATCTTAACTAATGTAAAAAAAAAAAAAAATAGCTTAATTAATAAAATCATATTAATTAAAGCCATGACTTGGAAAGCATTTTTATCACCGTTTAATGTGATTCTGTTTACCTATCTAACCGTCTAAGCTAGCTAAATCGGTACCTAATTATGCATAATTTTTTTTTAGATGTCACGTGATTATATTACTCTCATAAAAATCATAATACCAATAATTAATATAAAAAAAATAAAAAATTTTCATAAAAAATCATATTTATTTTTAATAGATTATATATATAATTATTAAAGAGAAAAATCCAAAATTCTTTTAAAGAATTCAAATTTCTTACCACTCAAATTAAAAATTGAGTGATTAATTATAAAAATGAAATTAAAATTATAATTTTAAAAAAATTAAATTAAAAAATATTAAATTTTAATATATTAAACTGTAATTTCACGTGTATATATATATATTTCATGATGATATAGATATAAGAATAATGTCATATCAAATATTTTAAAAAAAGAAAAAAAATATAATATTATTAATTAATTTGATTATAGTAGTTCATTTAATAGATTTTTGGAGGAAGACAATAGTCAAATAAAAAAAGAAGAGGTAAATTAGAAGAAGTGAAACAAAAATTGCAGTATATGGTGAGGATTTGCACCTGCAAAGCTGTTTCTTTTAGCTAAAACAACTTCATATATGGGTTTTTGGCATAACAAGGGAAGAAAGGTAAAGAAAAATTATAATTTATTGTAGGAGCTATTTACCTATTTGTATTGTTAAGAGAGTTAATATTAAAAATATATATATAGTTTTTTTATAGGGTTGAATCAAATCTGGCTTCAAGTAATGCAAGATTTCAAAGTTTCCACAACCTTGATCTGGCCAAGTAAAGCCTACAGAAAAATTATTGTCAATTCCAAATTTTTTATAGCTGTGTTGGACGAGATTCTTCGTATGCCTATTTATGTGGCCCATTTGGCCTGAAAGTAAAACAATATTACGTAGGTGTTTGGTGGAAGCCTCAAAATTCAATTTTACTGGGACGCATTGTGTTTTAAGTCAATCAAATTTTTTAAATGAAATAAATTTTTTAAGTGTTTGATGATAAATTAAAATGTGAAATATTTTTATTGAATTTTTTTTATAAATAATAATTTAATATTTATTTTCAATTTAGTTTTTATTAATAATGATGAATAAATCCATCTGTGAAATCAACATCAACTAATATATTAAATGTTTCCAATAAGCGAACAAGGAGAAATAAAATCATCAAAGAAAAAAAAAAAAAATTATTTTTTTCTCGTCCAGTATAGAAATTAAGAGTTTAATTAATTAGTTATGGATGAAGTTTTTTTTTTTTTAAGTATTAGAAAAAGATGAATCTAATTTAGGTTTATTATTTAAGAAAATATATATTTTACCATTAGATTATATTTAATTACATATAAAATAAGCATTTTTATTTCATTTTTATGGATTTATTTGGCCTTTCTCTATAATAATTAATTTAATAAATAAAATAATTTTTATGTGAGTAATCTTGGTCAATATTTTAAAACAAACTCACATAACTTATTATTTATAGTTATTATAAATTTAAATAAACCATCACTCATCAAATAATCTTGAAAATGTTATGAAATAAATGGATTTTGTTATAAGATAAAAAATTTTAAAGTTTTTATAAAGATAACATTCTATCACTATTTTATTTTTTATCTTTATATCTATTTCTTATAATTAATTTTTGTACCTATATAATATATATTTATCTTTATTTCTATTTATTATAGATATTGAAGATCTATTTCAATAAAATTAATTATTTTTATGGAAATTATTTTTTAAGTAACCACTTCTTTGTTTATTTTCCCAAACTTTTCGCTATAAATAAAGATCTCGACTTTTCTTACGCCGTAACTTTGTCTGTTTTCCTGAGGTATCGATCGTGTCACTGCCATGAGGCGTTTGCCACCGGCGAGAGCCACCGGCGGTTTAGGACTGGCGGCCATGTCCTACGTGGCGGTGGACTACCTACGCCACCTCTCTCCGACCTGGCATGAGCGTCTACAGCCATTACTCTGGTCCGTACTTGCTTTAATCGCCATCTCTCGTGTCCCTTTCTACAGGCACTGGTCTTTGGAGGTTCGCGCTGCCATTCCATTTGTTGCTTCCATGTTCTTCATGCTCGCTTCTCTCCTTTTTGAGGCTTTATGTGTGCGCTTCTCCACCGCTGTGCTTGGCATGGATTGGCACCGGTAATTGCTTCTTTGCTTTATCCTTTTTTTTACTACCTGTAGTTTTTTCAGTTAAAACCCAGATAGTGAATGTGGTGTTACTTGAAGTGGGTTTGGTTGCTTTGTCTGTTGTTTTGAGTAATAATATGTGGGTCGATTTTGGTTTCTGTTTTTGAATTGGGTCGAGTCTGATTTGTTTTTCATTTTTGGTTCTTTTGAATGGTTTTTAGCTTATGCAATGATAGTGAATGTTTTTTTTTGTGTGTTTTATTTAATATTGATGAGTAATGTTTCTTGGGTCCGTGGTCTATTCATTATAGTAAGTTACTAATTTGGAATGATATTGAATTTAATTGGGATCTGATTGGTATTTCACTTTAGCATCGTCGGATCTAAATATGGAATTAACATTTATGCTAAAGTAACTGAATCTTGAGTGCTTAAGGTTACTACTTACTAGTATGGCAAGCTCCAAGCCCTAGTTTTCTCTAGATGTTACTGGATTTTAATTGATTGGTTTGAAGAATTGGAGGAAGATTTACCCTCTTTGTCCCAGAATGTATACAGCTTAACTTGTTGCTTTTGCAAATAAAGGATAACAGATGCATATCTCATTGCATTTTGTGATTAGTTGGTCTTAAGGTATTTGTTTGGATAGCTTTGTTTCATTAAATACAGAATTTTTCCATTTACAGATCACATAAATTTTTGAATTTGTTTTATAGTTTGTAGAATTTTCTATAATCTAAGTTGGCATGTGAAACAAGTCATAAAATTATGAGAGAACCTACTATGCTTATTGGGTTCTGCAACTCCAAATTTTGCAATTTGCAAAGCATGCCAAGATCATTATTATTTGTTCAGTGTATCACTGCATTTTTTATGCAACATGTTCCCATAAACTGGGGGTGTCTAAATTAAAGCTGGTGGTTATGAAGGGCTAAATTATAGCTTAATTCGATCTTGCTAACTCAATAATTGAAAGTAGACGCAGAATGGATATTCCTGTCTGTGAAACCTGAAAATTCAGAAAATTGTTTTTCTTGAGGAATTCTAAGTCAAATTCCCCTAATCATTGTCTGAATATTCCAAATTTAGCATGATTTGCATTTGTATAAGTTGATATAGCATGCTATGATTTTTCTTCATTCCTTACCAGAATTCTCTTGCCAAAATGATGTTTTCATCTACTAAACTATTTCACTTCAAATATTGGCTAATATCGTTTAACAGGACTATTGATTGGCTTAATATTGAACAGTGATACACCTCCTCTTCCTGACACTGGCCAGTGGTTGCTCCTCTCACTGAATGAGAAACTTCCTCAAACATTGGTTGAGATACTGAGAGCTCATATTATTACACTGCACCATTTCTTGATGTTGTTTATGATGCTGGCTTTCTCTGTGCTATTTGACTCTGTTGAAGCCCCTGGCCTTGGACTAGGAGCACGGTATATGTTCACTATGGCAATTGGCCGTCTTCTTCGGGCTATAACTTTTGTATCTACAATTCTTCCATCAGCCCGGCCTTGGTGTGCTACAGCTCGGTTTTCAATCCCAACACACCCTCATCCTTGGGCTCAAAAGTATTACGTACCTTATGCTTCAGATGTTAATGCTATTCATCAGTTAATACAACGAGATATAGCTTATGGTATGTGTACTAAATTCATATCACTATATATTTTTTATCTTCATAATCGTGTGTTTGGATCTACTTCATTTGAACCTTAGACTCAATATTGTGTCTACTTATTGCTGAATTTACAATTGTTTCCCTTGAAGATTTAGAATTTCTATGCATTTGCTCAACAAATAACATACTGCCAAACTTGCAATTAAGTCTATCTTACAATTCTTACAGTGGGTAAATCCCATCGTTCATTTTCAACCTTTGATAGGAGTTCATTTACTGGATTAGTGTTAAAATAGAATTTGCTGTAATGAGGTGCTAGTGTGTCCTGCCACCAGACAAATTGGTTTTGGCATTTTTCTTGATTAGAGATTTGAGATTGACCATGCTGTTCAGATTATTTATTCTTTTACCCACTCTAATTCAGAAAGTGTGTAAAATCTCGTTGTGAAGAAATTCCTTTTCTGATTGTGGGATTTAAATTTAAGGTAATATAATGAAGCTCTTTTTCAGTTCTTGGTTGAACATGTGCTCTGTTTTCTTTTGTGAAGCCATCTTAAATTTAACTGCAGTTAATTGCTCTGTTTCCTTTTGTGAAGCTATCTTAAATTGAACTGCAGTTAATTGCTCTAAATCTAAGCTGGAAATTTATCTCCACATTTTTTTTTTGTTTTCAATTTTTCAGTCAAAGTTGGGGAATACCATGGTGATTACCGTCCAGATTGGGGTTCAATGAGTTTCCTGATAGATTTCTTACGACCTACTACGGGAGGATCATGGCTCGGTCTTCTAAAGAAAGCTGGAGGTGGCTGCAATGACCTCATTTATAGTGGCCACATGCTTGTAGCTGTACTAACAGCTATGGCTTGGACGGTAAATTTGTTGCAACTGAAATTCCATTGGCAGATCATCTAATGCCATTACACAAAGTTTGTATTACTTAATGGATTCAACTGGCTTATGATTGCAGGAAGCTTATGGAGGTTATAGTTCAGCTCTCATATGGCTGCTTGTAATGCACAGTGCACAGAGAGAAATACGGGAGCGCAACCATTATACTGTAGACTGTATTGTGGCTATATATGTCGGCATCCTTCTCTGGAAGGTGACTGGTATGATCTGGTCAACCAAGAATGCGACGAGAAGTAGAAAGTTCTTGCAGCTTGAGAAAATTCAGAGTAGATTAGTCCAAGCTGCTAAAGACTCGGACATGAACGAAGTAAGGGAACTTCTCAGGGAGGTTGAAATGAGCAACCAGGAGAACCAGAACAAAAGCCAAAGCAGGTCTATGTGGTTGTTTGCTGGTGTGACCATTTTCTCAGCGCTTACAATTGTTCTCTTAGCCTTCACATTGACTAGCGACGGATGATTTTCCAACATGATTCCTTTCACGAGTTTGAAGGTTTTGAAACTGTATTTGTATCATTGTATTGATGTAACATCCATTCAAGTGTTTGTACTTCTAGGATTGACCACTTAATGGGGATTAATGGTGGTTAGAAATTGTTGTAATTTTTACACGAAACAATCCCCCGAAGCAACAGCAGAAGAGACTTTTTACACGTCCATACAAGAATAGCCAATAGGCAATGGCCTGAAGTTTAGATGGTTGGGTGAATGTTGTTTACATGGTTGAGATCTTTGTGACCGGTGCATGTATTGCCAAAACTTGAAACATAATTCAAAAAGCTTGACCAAATATTTGTTTAATCTTTGCGATTAGCTACGAAGTCGTCTGATTTTACTATGCTGCATTACTTATAGTATTTGATTAAAGCCTTACTTGATTTTGCTGTTTGCTATAGATTATTGGTAGTTATAAATATTAATATTTATAATTTATGTAAATAAAATATAAATATAACTATTTCTTTTTTATTTAAATATTATTTTTAATGATAATTTATCTTTATATTTAAATAAGTAAAAACTTGGAAAAAACTTTATTAAAAAAAAACGTCATTAAGTGATAAGAATACTTTGAGTGGTATGATAATTATCTCCATTATTTTGATAAAGAAAAAAAAAAGTAAAAATATAAATAAACTCTTAAATTAAATTAATTTGCTCATTTAAATTCTTTTTTTTTTTATGGTTCAAATAATTACTTAAATTTTTTATTTTGACTCAAATATGTCTAATTTAAATGAAAATTCAAATTGGGTTTATTTGAATCAAATTAAAAAATTTAGGTGTTTATTTATACATTTACTTTTTTTTTTTTATTTATTTAACCATATTTATTTTATTTTTTTAAAAAAAATTCATTACAAAATATTTTTTGTATACATAAATAAATTATATTTTATATTTTATTTATCTTTTTTATAATAGATAATATCATGGATAATTTTCTTATATCGTACAAAGTTCATATTTTTTTTCTAATTAAATTTTTAAATAAAAAAAAATCGTTTATAGTATAATTTTAATAGTTAAATTTAAATCAATAAGAAAATAAATAAACTTATTTATCAACTAGATTAATATTTAGAGTTAATTTCATTTTATTTATTATAAATTTTAAATTAAATGATATTTGATAATAAAAAATTATAAAATCTTTCATTTAAAGTATAAAATATAATATTTTAAAAATTTTTTAAATTTTATGTAAAATATAAGATATGTGCTTTAAATATGTTTATTTATTAAATTAAAATATAAAATATAATTTATTTATTTAATTAATTAAAATGGATAAAAGATATATGTTGTACAATAAAAAATTAAAAAAAAAATAAAATAGATCAGAAAATAAATAATAAAATAGATAAGATTGAATTAAAAAAAGGATAAATGTATAAATAAGTTTTTAAATTTTTTAATTTGACTCAAATAAGTCTAATTTAGATGAAAATTTAACCTCTCCATTTAAATTGGATTTATTTAAGTTGAATTAAAAAAAATTAGGAATTTATTTGAGTCAAATTAAAAAATTTAAGGATTTATTTGTAATACCCTAGAAAACTACTATAAGAGCATAACAACATGACTAGTTGTTGGATTGGGAACATTGAAATAACTAAGAAAAATTTTTGAACCTCAGTTAGAATGTATTAGTGATACTTTCCAGGAAAATGTTGGTGTTAATTATACTGCCCGGAAAAATAGCAGTTCAGTTAACAGATGAATTTCTAATTCAGACCATGGATAAAGAATCATATATTTATATGTGAAATTTTAGTGAAAAGGAAAAGTTGAAAATTATTTTGGAACACTAAAAATTTGAATAATGGCAAAATCGTAAATAAGTTAAATTTTAGGGATATAGTGAAAAACACACTGTATGAGTTTCAGATTGGCTCTAAAACTATTTTTATAATAAAGTACAGATAAAAAGAAGTCATTTCAATTCTCACTTTGAAGTATAATTCTCAACAGAATTAACAAAATAAATTATAGAAGAAGATTGAGTCAATGTATAATTAATTGATAATTTGAGAAGCTAAATGTAATTTGTCAATTTTGCTTAATATATAAGTTTGCCTTAGAAAATTTTTGGCTATTCTTCTTCCTTTCTTTCTCATTTGACTGAACCTATCTTCATCTTTTCTCCATCAAATTTTTAAACTAAATCCTAAGAAAAACATAAGAAAACCTAAGAATCACTTAAGAAAACCTAAGAATCTAACATTATTTCATCTTTTTCATCCAATTTTTCTTTAAGAAATCACAAAGGAAATCAATGAATTATTGAAGGAGGATTTCGGGTGGAACATCATACCAAGGTAACAAGTTAATTTCTTTTATTTAATGGTTGATTTAAATGTATTAGATATTAAATAGAATGAATTTAGTATTCATTTATATCAATTGATGCATTTGATGAATTTTTCCTAATTTGAAACCCTAATTCAAATTTGTGTGATTTCAATATTTGAATTAGTATTAGTTAATATTAATTAAGTTTAAAATATATTAATTGGAGACTAATAGATGGTTAATTTGTGATTGGTTTGATGTAGAACACAAGGATTTTGAAAGTTGTGATTTTTGTCTATTTTGAAGATTTTGGTAACAAATCATTTTTGTTAGCCATTTGAAAGTGTAAGGTGAGTTTAATATGAATGAAATGTCATGTGTATTGCATTGAAATGTTGATTGGAACCTTACTCCAAAAAGGCCATGTTGGCCGAACCATCCTAGTCCAATTTGTCTTGAATTTTTGTCTTGTTTTCTTTTAGTTTTCCATGCCATTTGATTCTTTGTGTGTTGTTTGTCGATGGAAACCAAATGCCTTTTCAATAACTTATATTGTGTATTTGTTGATTGATATTTGGGTAATTTCAATGTTGCACCAAAATCTTGCCAAAATGTCTAATGAATATTGCACAATAAATGTTTGATAAAATGTCTAGTTCATTTTGCCATCGGCCTACCATTGTTTTTTTTCATAGGCCTATCATTTAAATGTCATTGTCACCAGCGATATTGGCATGCCAATTGAGTCAATTTCTTAACTTTGATTGTTTAACTTATGATTCATTCCAATATTAATTACTATTCTTATTACCATTGTTCATTATACCTTCCATTGTTTATTCATAGTTTAATTGCAGTCTCATTTAATTGATACACGAGTTATTGATACTTGATGAGACCATTATTATTTATTGGTATATAATGACTTATTTTATACATATATTGGTTCTAATGTGATTTGACAGAATTTCCTCACCGACGGGATAGCGGATAAATATCGTCGGCGATGTACATATTGTATACCAGATACACTAGCTGGGAAGGGTTAACTGTCTTAGCCATAAGATCTGATCAATCTTATATTTATTGATATGTAATTGACATATGATATATGAGTTTCATGGCCCATCATCTATCTTATCTACATGACATGAGCTTCTTTGACTTATTCATTGCTTTTACAGTCATTTACTATATTCTGATTCATTATTCTGTTATCAGTGTGCAGATTAATATTTATTAATTATCTACTTATTGTTTATTAATATTCTAGCCATTTATTTAAGTCGATGCATATTGAATTCATTAAGTATTTTATACTCACTCCCTTCATTTGTTTCTTTTTTTCAGGTGCAAATTGAGTAGCAAATTCTCGACTGTTATTTTTCGAAAAATTATGTAGTGTATGTATTAGCAGTATAATTATTTTAACACTGACTTATTATAAATATTTTATATTGCTCCATGGTATATATAATGACACAATTATATTGTAGTTATGTATATATAGCATAATATGAAATTTAATTAATGTTATGGTATGAGATGATGGTAGTTACGATCAATTGTAGAATGAATTACAAATAAATTACAGAATGTCAGAATGAATATTAGTTAAGTAAATGATTTAAGTATGAGTTAGTATAAAATAATAGTATGTGATACTAGATTTGACGGGTATCGATCGCTTTTAACATCTCTTATATTTTAGGACCGTCTTATTTCGAAATCGATATGTAATATTATTTAAATTATTTAAAAAAAAAAAGAATTTAAGTAAACAAAAATAATATAAAAAAATGTTAGGTCGATTTAGTTGTTAAATGCAACAGGAAAATTAAAAATGAAAATTTTTTCATTTATAGACCAGAAATTAATTAAAAGAAAATTACTTTAAAATATGTCAGACAGCATAATAACACAAAAATTTCTATTATGGCGCGTGCAGTAAACTCTCCACAGCTTCGGGAACACTATCCAGTGTCTTTAGTCTTTGCTCACACCAAATCTTCTGTTAGTTAACAGCCACCAGTTTTTCTCATCAGGTGGAGCCCACCAAGCATCCAAATCTAGACGCAGAGATAAATTGTAAACATCCAACGGCTCAGAATCCGCCGGTTCCATCAGAATAAAATTATTCCCCATTCTTCACAATTTTGGTTCCTTTCTTGCTCTCATCTCTTCGTTTTCAAGATTGTGTGTTGTTGTGACTTGCGAATCAGATATTTTCCCCCCTTTGGATTATATCGAAGGGCGTTTCTGCGCATTCTGTCTATCTAAAGAAGAGTCTAGAAAAATATGGCGATTTATTCTCTCTCGGTGTCAACAATTCCTTCTTTGAAGACGCCGCACTCACAGTTACAGGCGAGTACTACCAAATTAACTTGCTTGTCTTCTTTACAAGTCCCAGCACAGCTTCAGCGTCTTCAATTTGGAAACAGAGGGATCGCTCCCTCCTCTTCCAGGCCTCGAATTTTGCCCCTGGTAATTTTTTTTTTCCTTTTGATTTTCTTTGAAACTTTGCAGTTTTGTGGTTTTGGATGTGTTAAAAATAATGAATTCGAGTAATACGGATATTGGGGATTGTATGTTTTAATAGGTCCAAAATTTTGGGATAGTGAAAATTGGGATTATATTGAGTGGAGTTGCTACCATAGGTGTAGAGATATGGCATATTTATCGGATAACCTTGTTAATTTTAGTTGGTGTCTGTGAATCATTAGGGTTTTCAATGCTTGGTGCTAGTTTCCTCTAATTGAATTAGTTAGCTCCAGGAAATGAAATGTTAAGAGGAAAAAGGGAAGAACTTGATACTTCATGGTTTAATCCTATTTGTCGCAGGAACTTTTCAATATATATATATATATAAAGAAGAAGTTTAGAAGATTTGTGTTACTTTTTTGTTTCAATAAACTCTTATGGAATGTGGAATTCTATATTATTAGACCAATTCTAACCAAATCTTAATCTATGCTTAATCAATTTACTAGCTTTAAGTTTTTCTGCGAGTAAATAAGTATTTTGTCATTGACTCGCTTTGGATTAGGTTTAGTTCTATGGCCTCACAAAAACACAATATTATGCTATATAATAGGACATGGAACAGGGATTAAATGACCTCAAACAGCTATGAATTAAAAAAATAAAATAAAATAAAAAGTATGCGTTAGGAACTGATTGGGTGGGGGAAGGAATCAAATACCCTAAAAATAAGTAAATGAGATTGGGAATCAACTCATTTTGTGGCATTGATTCTCTGTGGAATCACATTTTCAGTTTCATTTCCAAAGTAGCACATGAGATTTTCCAAAGTAGCACATGAGATGAATAGAGTTCCCGTTCCATTTCTTTATGAACCAAGCAATACCTTGAGTGATGCTTCATTTCTCTAAAATAATTTTTGAAGCCCGTAATGAAATTATGAATCTTTTGATTGCACGTTTAATAATTCATTTTGATGGTACTTCTTTGTTCTTCTTTAGAGCTATACTTCCCAGAATAGTTGATATTCTTCCCCTAATCAGTTGTTCTTCCCTGGGTTTTAAATATGTTTATGGAGGATACTTTTAGTAGTAATGCATAATGGGTGAATAGAATTCCTTTTCTTTTTTCCTTATATTTTAGAAAAAAATTGAAAGCACTCAATGAAATGTAAGTGGTTAATGATTTGTATTCTCAATTTTCACCCCATCAATAGTGCATTGCCTTTTCACTGAACTAAATTAATAAGACATATTTTGTAAGGAAATGATTTCACAACCACAACTCTCTTTCTTCCTTTTGTTTCATCTTTAGTCTGATTTTATATTATCCTGGGTAGTTTAGGTGCTCATTGTTACTTTCAGAACTCTGTACAGGTCAATATCACTTGATAATAATAACTATTATTATGCAAGTCCTCTATAATGCTTATCATCCGTTGCACATGATCCATCCAAAATAAATGGAGTCTCATCTTTGGAGTTAGATCCTGGTATTTATAGCTACAAAGAGTAATTTTGTGGGGATTGGATAGTTGATATTTTTAAAGCTTAAATCTCTTAGAGAAACTTTTAAGATATTTATTTGTTTAGCTATAAACTATTGTGGCATTCAAAATGTCTAATCTGAATTAGAACAGGAAACCTATGAAGATGTAATTTTATTATGGAGAGAAATTGTTCTTTGTTTTGGAATGGTTATCCTGCATAGCTGTTCTCTGGGCTTATATTAATTGGTAAATTTGGTAGCATTTAATAACCTATGTGTTCAGTGTTTCAAGCATTTAGTCAAAATATTTTTTTGACAAATTTGGCTGCTAAACACAGTATGCCAATTTGAGTAGGTTTGTTTCCCTAATTACATAATAGTTGTTGGTTTTGTTAACAACAATTAAATTGATGTCCATCTTATATTTTTTGTTTCACAGAATATAGCATTTTTAGGTATTTTTATTATAAATGCAATCAAGAGAATGCTCAAGCTGACTAGTGACAGTATATTTTTGCCTAATGATTGTTATAGGTTGCAGCAAAGAAGCAAACATTTAACTCCTTTGATGAGTTGCTGGAAAATGCTGACAAACCAGTGCTGGTGGACTTTTATGCAACCTGGTAACTTCCCTTTGATTTCTTTTCAATGTGTTTTTCTTTCTAGCCTTTCTTTCTTTACATAATTTTTAGAAATCTATTGTGAAGGGAATCAAATAATGAGAGTGTTAATATGCAGAGTAGTACAATGCTGGTTAAGATTGCAGATCTTGAGCACATTGAAATAGATAAGAGTTTCAATTGAGTAAGAGTAATTAAACCAAATGGTAGTTTTGTAGGTGTGGTCCCTGTCAACTTATGGCTCCAATTCTCAATGAAGTCAGCACTATCCTGAAAGACACAATCCAGGTGGTGAAGATTGATACGGAGAAGTACCCTACAATTGCTGACAAATACAGAATAGAGGCATTGCCTACATTTATCATTTTTAAGGATGGGAAACCTTATGATCGCTTTGTAAGTTCATTTAGTATCTGTTTGTTTCTCTGTGAAAATAGATTAACACTCCAATTTGACACTCGTGAAATGCGTTAAATCTCTTTATGAGACCATCACTGGAGATTCTTTTATGTTACATATATCTGATTGTAAATTGTTTTGTCAATGCCATTCTTTATCTTAAATAAAACATATAAGAAGGGGAGTAAGGACAAGATATAATACTTGTGTGGTTTGTTTCAAGATCTTCATCATTAGAGATTCATTCTCTCTCAACTTATATTTATTGCCATGCTCAATTTCTTTTAGTTAACTTTTCATGTTTCAGTATCTAGCTACTGTAATCCACTTTCTGAGTTTTATTTTTTGGTGACAAATGTTAAATTATTTTCAGGAGGGTGCTTTTTCTAAAGATCGATTCATTGAACGCATTGAAAATTCATTGCAAGTGAAGCAATAGTTATGGTATGACTTTTATTGCCCCTTTTAAGTTGCTTCCTTTCAGAATCGATTTGCATGCTATCAGACTCCAGTGCTGAACTCTTTCTTCCTCTCTCTCATGTTCATCCTTCAGGTTTTACGAGGAAGGCAATGTAAAGCCATTATGTTTGAGTTCTTACCAGAAAGGCTGCAAATTCTTCCCCATCATTCATATGCTATAATGACTGTTTATCGTACTTATTTTATTTGGAAAGAACTGTTTTTGTACCTAAAAAAAAGGTGAAAACACAAATTCTGATGGCATATTTATTGTAACTCCTGGAAATTTTGCAAATGGTTGTATTTAGTTTGAGACATTGATAAGAGGAGCATTGCTCCTTTGATGTTTATGGAACTTGGTGCGGCCAATGATCGGAGGTCATATTTTGCTGGTAAGAGTCGTACTCCTTTCGCAATTTATACACAATTCCGTTGTTACGGTTATATCCTTTTATGTTGGGTTGAAGAGGTAGACATTGGTTTATTTGATTAGATTAGTCCAGTGCGAGGAAGATTTTGGTCTAACTGGTTGTAATTGTCATCAACTATCACCATTGATTATCTTACACAAATATTTCTTTAGGAGAACACTTGAAGTGAAACAATCAGGACAAATAGGAGAGGTAAAATCGTTTTCCATGAAACAAATGGACTGTTTCTATGTTTGCAAGCCTTGATATTAAATCTCTTCCTCTGTTGACATTTAGATTCTTCATTGCTCAGCTGTCCTCTTGAGGTGATGGTTTTTCGTTGTGTTCCATTCTGTTAGCAAGACATCATATTCATTGCATTGAAAAAGAAAATCCCATACAGTTGGAGCTACCGGAGTTTCAGTTTGTGGGTTGAGCCGTCTGAAATATTGAACTTTTGTCTAGAGACTAAAACTTGAAGTAATCACAACAACAGAGTTAGATGGATTCTCCTCATTGATGCATCCAAACTTGATTCTCTCTTGTTGGAATTTTTTTTTTATTTATTTATTTTTTGCTCCCCACCTGGCCACCTGCATTCTGTTTTAGTGCTTCACAACTTTCTGGTAAAAAAGCTACTGAAACCTTTTACTGTGAGGTAAGCATTGAACGTGATTTTACCAGTTAGCCTCTGAGAACTGCAAAATATATGATCGTAGGGAATCAAATACATATGAATCGGCCAATAAAAAAAAAATACATGTGAATTGCAAAACCAAATGTCTGACGTCCCTTTTTAAAGTTTTGTGGATTGCTAGCTTCTATAGATGACTGTTTTGAACGTCCATATTAAAGTCTTACGTCTAGGAAATTACCGCTGCAAATCTGGCCTCTTCAGGCTTAAGTTCTTATCACAGCTTCTGCAGAGATGAAGCAAACAGAAAGTTGACTGATTATGTAGATGAAGTTATAACCGAGAATCTCTCTGTTGGTGATCCTGAATCTTGCTGTGAGAAGCCAGAGAGCATGCTTATTCTTGGTCCTTATGATAAGCCATTGAAGACCGAGGAAAATCACAGTTAAGTTGCATCCCCTGTACCATCTTGCCCTAAAAGCACAAGGACGCTGGCTTCTGCTTATAGAACCCGTGCAAGCGACCTACTGGCTATTGCTTCCGAAATGAATGAACATCAGTTGAAAGTTGTCGAATTGTGCAGGATATGGTGCAGCATACTCCCTTTTCCTTCCAGCTGGAAGTCATCACTTTTTCTGCTTTGAATCTTCCCTAATTGCCTTTGTTGCAAATTTCTGGAAAAGTGCAGGGGATCCCTTGTTAACTTTTGCTAGAAGCTCAGCGTGGGGTTTGATTGGGAAATGGGAGTTGCCTGGGTCACAACACTTTTCACTTGATAAACACAAATGCTTATTGCTGCATAGATTCGAAGCCAATCTATCTCTTGGTCAAGATCTAAATGAAGATTTTGATAACATATCAAGCAAATTTCTTGGTTGTATCCCTAGTTTTTCAAGAGAAGATTGGCATTTTCTAATTCAGGATTGCCATTACTTAAAAATGTTTAAAGATCCATTTGATTTCAGTTAAATTGAGAGATTGTCAAATACATCAGATTTTGAGGCTAGTTTAGCTATAAATCGTATGGATTCGAATTGCTGGAGTGGAAAAAGAATTTCTGTAAATGAAGCAGAGAGTATACCAGCCAGGAATGGATAAATGTTTTTGACCTTAGCATCCATTGCTTACTCTATTGAGAATTTTTAGCAAGCATATGTTATGATAGAAATTCTCAAAGGACTAGACACATTCAAAAGCTTTTATATTATGATTATCAAGGAAACTGAAAACCTTTTTTTTTCCTCATTATGAAGCTATGTGACTATTAATTTGAACTTCTTGGTGACTAGCCAAATTTGGAACTTGCAGAACTTGGTTCCACCCCAGTCTGGATGCACACGTTTTTCTCAATCATTAATATCCCTTAAGCCCTATGATAACTTTATGTGTATTTTATGATCAAAACAAGCAACGATAAGCTAATTGAGGCTTCACTTGTCATCACATAGAAAACTTGCTTGATTTTGATGATTTACAAGATCTCGACTTGGACCAATTAGCTTACAACTTTCTTTGATTGCAATCGAGCCTTCTTCTAGTACGTGTAACATCTCCATTTAATGAACCAACTAACATTATTCAAGCAACGAGTAATTGAGAAAATAAAATACTACAAGGCGAAAAAAAAAAGAAAGAAAAATCCAAAAAATCGACAAAGGATAATTGATTGTATTATGTAATTAATATATCCTCACTAAAATATAATTTGATAATTAGATATTGATTCATTTAATTTTAATCTTAATTAATTTTATTGTTAAATTAAATTTACTTTCAACTCAAATCACGGACTATCTAATAATCAATGTCCCCTTATGAAAATGACTTAAATCCAAACTATTAAAATTTAATTATAATAAAATCTTAATAAATTAATGCTCGATAAATTAATAATTTCTATTACATAATAATTTTCTTTGATTTTGATTTGAATCAGTGGATTAAATTAATAATTTTGATAAGTTAATAAAATAATATTTTTTAAAAAATACATATATAATTATATAGTCTCATTTATATTATAAATTAATAATTTATCATTAATAATTTATCAACATTGTATATATAATAAATTATGATATATTATTAAAATATGTGTCTATTATTACTTATTTTTTCTTGAAATTTAAATCTAATTGGATATCAACTCTAATTTTTTTTATTGCATTTAGAAGTTCTACGTTGAATTCTCAAATTATAACAAAAACTTATAAAGTGTTGTTAATATTTTCAGTGCGTTCTTATATCTAATTTCAGTTAAGTGTATTTGATATTGTATTTTAATTAACTTTTAAGTAAAATTTGTTAAAAATTTATTGTTGTAGTTCTTTTTTTAGTATACATGGGATACTTTTTACTATATTCACATAATATTTTATGCATATTATCTGTTATGGTTGATTTTTAAATATTTTTTAAATGGAAAGTCATCATAACTATGAAATATGTAAGAGATTTTTTGAAGTAATGTATAAAAAAAATTATTTTAAATCTAAACAATTATACTCATTTTTTTCTCTTCATTTAATTCATATTCAATTTATACATATTTTTTATTCAATTTATATTCAATTGATAATATATTTTTTTTTCTTTTTAATTAATTCATATCCAATTTATCATTTTTTTTTATTTAATTCATTTAATTTATATTGAATTGATTATAAAATTGATAAAATACAATCACTTTTTAGTTGATTAAATATTATTTGTTGAATTATAAATATTCTTTTTAAATTAATAAATTATTAATTTATTAATTAATTAATATTTTTTTAATTAATAAAATTTATTAATTTCAATATTATTAATTTATAGGGATTTTACTGTATAATACTTGATCAGTGGACTAAGCTTCTTTGGAAAGTTGTTATGGGAGCTTGCGTTAAGAAAAATTCAAACATTTGAACATTAGGTTAGAAATGTGATATGAATCAACCAGCCCTTCCTCCGACGAAAGATAACCATACAGATGTTGTTTCCTACTTGTTTGGCTGTTTGATGTAAATGTCGTTTTAAACAGAAGCGGGGCCAACTAACCTAATCCAAAACTAAAACCAAACAGCCTAAGCCAACTGCCAGCAAATTAAAATTATTGAATCTGAATGCACCACAAAGTCCAAGTGTACTACTCTCTTTTTTACATTTGTGTGGATGCAAATACACTTCCTTGTTGTTGTAATTTAGGGCTTAGATTTGCTATGATGATTTTAATTTTTAATTTTATTTCTAGCTGTCGACATTTATACACATAGACAATAAATATAAATGAGATGTACATAGGGATGGCAATCCACGGGGAATTTCGTTTTCAGCATAGATTTATTTCGGATACGCGGGGAACTTTTTTTTTTTTTTTTTTTTTCATGAGACGGAATGAAAAATATTTTTTCTCAGTTAATAATAATGAAGCAAGAATGAAGAATATATTTTTTATTTAGTAGAAATCTCCGACTATATATATATATATATATATTAGGATTTTTAATTTTTATCATTTAAAAATATGTATTATTGTTTATTTATTTTATTATGTAAAAATAATAATTATTATTTTAATACATTTAAATTTTTTTATTTAAATTTATATTTAATTTATTTATTAAATTTTTAAAGTGGAGATTATTAGAGTCTTTATATTTATTAGGTTAAATTTATTTAATTACTTTAAAATTTTTATGTATGTGAAATTTTTATGTTTTATTAAATAATATTACAGAATATTTTTAATGTATTATACATATTTATATTTAATTATATTTAATTAATGTTTTATATGTTTGAATTTTATTAATATTTTATAAATAAATTTATTTTTATATATTTTGAATTATTATTTATGAATTTTATAATTATATATAATTTAATAATATAAAATTTAAGTGAGAAATATAAATTTATATTGAGATGAGAATTAAATTATGGTTGTACGTAAGATGAGGAGGATGATGAAAATTTCTGACAATGGAGGAAATGAAATGGGACTAGTTTTCCCGCTCCTTCCCCGTGATGTTGTTATCCATTGATGTAAACCAAACAATATCGGCTAACATCAATATGATCCCTATCTATTTCTTGGATCACATAAGGTCTTGTTTGGCTTCATCACAACAAATAATTTAATCTCCTATAAATCCCTTCTTCTTCTATCAATCTAAAGCAATCAAATCACTCTTGCATTTAATTTATTTTTCTCTCCTTATTTAGTGGTATTTTTGTCGATAACTGCTTCTTTGTTTTGCATACCAAAACCATTTTTAGAGTTAAAAAAATAAATAAAATTGTTCGTAAGCATATAAACTTTTCGAATTTTATTTTTTATGATTTTCTATTAAGCCCTTAAATTTTTAAGATTTCATATGACAAAGTGACAAATTATTTTAGTTTAATCATTTTTAGCTAAGTAATTAGAGCTAAGAACAACTCTATTTGATTTTAAATTCAAATTATGTTAGGGTCTATTTAAATATTATATATATAGTTATTGGATATAATTAAATATTTAGATTTGATATTATATAATATTTTATAATTTTTAGTTAAAATATAAATTTAAATATATATGAACTCATAAATTCCCCCTTATTATTAATTATTCTCATATTTATATGAAAATAATATTTAATCTCATAATTTTGATTTAGTTTTTCACTATCATTTTTTTTTACATGAAATTATTGTTGAAATCATAAATATGTATTATTAAATTATATTTTGGTATGTATTTCAAAAAAAAATAAAAATATCTGTTCAAAAGAGGTAATTAAACAACAAAATTGAAAAGTGTTAAAATTTGAAGATGATTAAGACCATTTTGTCAGTAAGCTAACCTCTAAAGTGGAATATGTCACAACAAATCGCATTACTTATCACATTAATTTGTTCTTAATTTATATCATCACTTTTTAATAATTATTCCCATTTTATCTAATTTTCTTTTTAATAATTATTTCCATTTTTTAAATATTTAAAAATATTTTTTTAAATTAAATTTATTATTATATTTTTAAAAATACTCTTTTGTATGCTTAAAATTAATTATATTATTTTATAATAAAATACTATTAATAGTATTCGTAATAACAGTAAGATTTTATTTGAGGACAAGAATTAGAATTGAAATTGAAATTTCAATTCTAATTCTCTAGAAAAAATTATAATTTAATTAAATTGTAATTTTAATGTTTATTTCACATAATTAATTAGAATTGAAATTGAAATTAAATAAAAAATTGATGACAATGAAAATATTTGTTTATGTTGGAAGTTATGATGGATCATCGGCAAAGACAGTGGAAGGTGATGGTGAATTATCGGCGATGACAGTCCGGCGAGTTATCATTACCAGCGGTAACGATCCGATGAGCCACCGTCGTTGAAGGTGACAAACCACCATCGTCACCAGTGATGACGGACCATTATTACCAATGGTTGCTCTGAAAATGGAAATGACAATGGCGGTGGGAGAGAAGATTGTAATAATGATTATGAAATTGTAATTTTTATAGGTTGATAATGAAATTACAGGATTAGTTTTTTAGTTATATTATAATTCTATAGAATTGTAGTTAGAATTTTAATTCTAATTCTAGATAGCTGTTAAACATTAAAATTAAGAATTTTAATTTCAATTCTAACTTTAATTTTATACTCTCTAAACGAACTAAATGAGAAAAAAAAAAAAAGAATAAATTTTTAAATTTTTGTGTTCAAATGAAAATAAATTATAATTTGTGAAAAGAGAAAGTACTATTATAGCATATTGATGAGTTGGATAATGGACATACCTTTGCCGACACATCCCTAAAACTTGCTTCAATGGGCCCCATCTTCCACCGCCCATAACATCTTCTTCCTCAGGACAAGTGGAGAACAAGTGGAGGACATTTCAACCATAGCTTCATCACCATTATTGTAACTACTTTTTTTTATTAACTTTAAGGATATAATTATATGCCCTGAAGGACCAAATAAAATGATATTGGATTAGACTTTTATATATATATATATATATATATATATATATATATATATATTAAACGTATGATTTATTAAAAAATAATATAATATTTTTTAAAATTTATCCATTTCTTCTGATACTACCTACGAACTATTAATATTATTTTAAAAAAAATATATAATTATATTTTTTATTAAATTGAGAATTATTTTAAATGATCTTAGAAATTAAAATTAAAATTAATAAAATGATTAACAATTTTATTTATTTTTAGTTTTTAATTTTTAAAAATTTAAATTATTAAATATTTATTTTTTAGTATCGAAGAGAAAAATTAAACAGAACATTATAGATTATTAAAAGTATTCATAATATATTATGAATACTTAATCAATATATTATTAGTAAAACTAATCAAGTGTTTGAGTTTTAAAGTACTCCAAAAGAAATGCATGCTTCGCAAATCATTTTAAGTTTTTACTGTTAATGGTTTATTTTTAAGCTATTTATTTATATAGTTAAATATTTATTTTATAATAAAATACATTAAAAGCATACATATTAACACAAATGGTTTAAAAAATTTTGAAAATAATATATATGCTTTTAATGGGACGTCTAAAGAAATAAAGTTATTACAAATCCTATTGCAATAGCAAATAAGTTATTCCCTGAAATTTTTAAAATTATTAACAATTATACAATTAATTTAAATTTTTTCCCTCTCACAGTGGCCTAAAATATGGATTAAAAATATATTATTATTTAGTCCATCATATTTAATTTAATTTAATTAATTATTTAATATCTCAATCTCAGAAAAAGAATTAAATAGTTAATCGCTTTTTTTTTTATTAACAAAATAATTTTGTTATTGTTATTCAAAATATTTTTTAGCAATTCAGAGCATATCTAATAGTAAGTTATTAAAATAATCAATATTTTTAAAATCAGACTGATTAAAAAATTGATAAAAATAGAGAGTCAGAAGGTCAGATATTTGATTGAGATCGAACCAGTTAAATAAAAAAAAATCGATATACATATAAAAATGATAAAAATAAATATAATTTGATATTTATTATTTTTGATAAAAAATAATAAAATAAAAAATATTAAAAAAATTACCCTCTCAAATTGAAAAACCAAATCTAGTTCGACTGATTCACTAGTTAACTGACCGATTTATTAATTTTTTAATCAATTTTTAGGGACAAATTTTTTAGGGTTGACTAGGCTGATTCTTAATTTGATTTCTAATTTTTCTAGTTCGACCGATCGGTCTAATCCAGTTTTGACAACTATGAAAATAACCTTGATTATAAGTAAAAAATAAAATAAAATAAAATTGGTACATAATTAGAATAATATTTTTTTAGTTTTTAATTCAATATAACTTAATTTTTCTTTTGAAATAATTTTTCTTTTAAAATTTTTAAAACAATTAATAATATATATTTCAAAATAATTAAAATCAAAGGTTATATATTTTTGATAGTGTAGAATCATTTTATTTTGTTATTTGTAATAGAAATATATTTTTTATCATTTGAAATATATAAAATAATTTTTTTATTTTTCATTAGAAAAAATTAGGTGAAAAATTAAAACAATAATATCTAGTTTTATTTTGTATTAAAAAAAATAATAAAGAGAGATAATAGCAAATTAAATTTTATAATCACATAATATATACAAAAATATTTTGATATTTTTCTCATTTATATTTAATATAGAATTTTAGTTATTTTAAATGAAATGATCATTTTATTAAAAAATAAATGTGATGAATTATTTAATTCATTTAACAAAAAGAATAGATGAACTTGTTAATTAAATTAATATGAGAGATTAAATAATAATAATAAATATTTTTTATATTTAATTTTGATCAAATGATATAATTATTAATAATTTCATAAGTTTATAATATAAAAATTTATTTTTAAAAGATTTGAGTAAGGTATAAAAATTAAAAAAAAAATACAAAGTATTTTGGGTTAAGGATATTATTGTGTCAAAAACACAATAATTCTTATTGTGTTGGTATTTTAGAACTCAAAATATAAAATTTTTAAAAATTATAATTTGATAATATTTATTATAATAAATTTAATAATATATTTTTTATATGAAATAAAAATTAAATAAATCTAAAAATATATATTAAAAATATGTTAAATCTAAACCGTTAAATCTTAATGATTTAGATTGAACATATTTATATTATATAACAGTCTATATTTAATATATTTATATTATATTTTTTAAATTTATTTAATTTTTATTTCATATAAAAAATATATTATTAGGTTCGTTATATTTAATATTATAATATTATAATTTTTAAAAAATTTTATAAAAAAAAAATTAATTCTAAAAAATCAACACAATATATACTATTGTATTTTTAGTACAACTATCCACTCAATCCCAGTATTTCAACCCCATAGCAAAAAATTACAATGAAAAATATGATTTATAATTGATGAGCCGACATAAAAGAGAAACACGTGGCAAATTTATAACCTAGTTTCCTTTTGTTTTAAGCTAAATATCAATATCTTATTTTGGATAATATATTATGTCCATGTAAGGGACGAGGACAAAGAAGTTATAATTGCAATTAAGTTATTAAAGCAATTTCTTATTGCACATAAAAATTGAAAATAAAATAACAATTATTCTAACCATAAATACATATTTTCCAAATAATAATTTTAATATCAATTTTTTCTCTTTATTACTCAAAAAAAAATAACAATTATTTTTGTGGATATTAAAAAATAAATTCTTAAGTAATTGAATTGTAATAAATAAATAAAAAGTAAACTATCTTATAAATAGAAATAATCCTTATATCTAATATGGATTTTTTTTTTAATTTGAGCTTTTTATTTTTATCTTATATTCAAAATAAATAAATCTTTAATTTATCCTATACCATAACAAATTAAAAAAATAAAATAAAAAGCTACAAAATCAATAATGCAATAAAGAAGCAAAGAAAAAAGATCGATTTATGAACAATGTTAGATGCACGTTTTAAAAGAAACTATTAATTCCCTTCCCCAAATTTTAGGTTAGATGCAGAAAGGAACGGAAAAAGCAGAGATGATAATATCACTCTTTATCCTTTGGAAATAATCACTCTTTTTCTTTTCTGCTATAATTAAACTTAATAAAACAGGCTTAAATGCATTTGAAGATAAAAAAAGAAAAATTAATGAAAAAATATTGAATTAAATTAATTTGTTGGGCAAAATTCAAAAAAATTATTAAAAAAAAAATCACTAATAACGGTTTGATTTAATACTTATAATAACATTAAAATTATTTTTAAATTGTAAGATTACGATTATAAATTTCAATATGCAATTAATTTTAAAAAAATTATTCAATTAATTTACGCTAGAATATATTTTTAATAATTTGATAGTGTATATTTCATGAGTATAAAATGTATTATATTTTATATAAATAGAATATGTTGAATGATTTCTCATAATTAATATAAGAAAAATGAAAAAATAACTAAATAATGGAAAATTATTTTTTTTCTGTCTTATAAATTTTTTTTCCTGATTAGAATTAATTTGAGTTGAAAATGATATTTTGCGAAGAAGACACTGAAGCAGTCACTTATAAATAGCCTGCACATCCAAATGTCTCTCACAACACACATATCTCTCATTCTTCTTAATCTCATTGCAATATTATCAATAATCTATCACTGCCGGAACTAGCTAGCATGGCTGAAGAGAAGCACCACCACCACCTGTTCGGACACCACCACCACAAGGAGGAGGAGGAAAAACCTATTGAGACTGCTGTCTACTCTGAGACCACCCAGTTCTCTGAAAATACTTCTGGTTCTTACCCTAGCGATTTCCCACCCTCATCTGGGTCCTACTCTTCTGGTTTCCAACCATCATCAGGTGGGGCCTACACTAATGATGGCCCTCCAGCTGGGTCCTACTCTTCCGATTTACGCCCTGCTGCTGAGTCCTACTCCACCGATGATGCTCCGGACTACAAAAAGGAGGAGAAACACCACAAGCACCTTCAACACGTCGGCGAGCTCGGAGCTGCCGCCGCTGGTGCTTACGCCTTGGTAATTGATTAATGTTCTATCACTAATTTTCATTAAAAATTAATTTAAACATGTTAATTTTGCTGAACTATAAAATTTTTATAACGGTCCAAATTAGTAAGAAAATCAACTAATAAGACTTTTTCTTAGGTGAGGCCAAAGCTAATAAAAAAAAATTAACTAATTAATGCTTATTTTATGATAAGATACTTAGTCAAATATTCAATTATATATAGTAACTTATAATATAATTGATTCATATATTTTTAAAGGTTATAGAGAATATAAAAATTTTAAATTTTAAATTACTATACATCAATCATTTTAATTAAATGTTTAATTAATTAAACTATTTTTCATAAAAATTTAAATTTAATTTTTATTCACCAATACGTGTTTTTACCAGAAATATTTGTCAAGAATATACTAATTAATTATTAAACTATTTTGCTTAAAAATTTAAAGGATAAATATAATTTTGGCTAGCATGCACAATTTGATTTGACTAATTAAAATTGCTTTATAAATGAAATCAGCGGTGGATTTTGTTTATTAATTTTTTGGGATGAAATAATTTTTTTTTTAAGAATTTGGGGGTAAAAGTTTTTTTTTTTAAAATTATATCAATTTTAAGTTTCAATATATATTAAGAGTTCTTAAAAAATTTCGAAAAGTGATTGACTAATCACCCTACTAAGCGAAACCATAAAAACTATATTACTAATAATTGAGCATGTTAAATATAGAAAACGTAATAATAATGTCATATAATAGTTTTTTTTTTAAATATTTTTATATAAAAATTAATCGATGTTATTATTTATTTAAAAATCGATTTTCAGTATGAGAAGCATGAGGCAAAGAAAGACCCAGAGCATGCCCATAGACACAAGATAGAAGAAGAAATAGCAGCAGCAGCTGCAGTGGGATCTGGTGGATTCGCTTTCCATGAACATCATGAGAAGAAAGAAGCCAAAAGAGAGGATGAGGAAGCTGATGGAAAGAAACACCACCATCTCTTTTAATTAACTGTTTAATTAATTAATTAAATGTGTGTTTTATTTATATAAACTTTCCCTTAAATAATTAAATATTTATTTGTATTTGAGTGTATTTCTAAAAGCTTAATTCATAGTTTCATGTCTTTGTATGCCATACATATGTTTATAATAATATTTGAGATGTTTCTATGGTATACATGCTGTCTTAATCATAGCTATTATCTTATTAATATCACTTCTTCTTCTTTTTCATTTGATTTTGTTTTCACATTATAAATTAAATAATATAATTTCACAGCTCTAAAAATGAGTTTAATATTATATAAAATGTACTATAATTTTCTTCTATTAAAAAAATAATTAATATTTAATTTATCTCACAAAATCATTAAATTTATTAAAAATATAAAATATATTATTTTTTTTTAACACAGCGACCTCTTCAATTCTATATTAACGGGCTAACTACCCATAGCCAACTCCACATGGTTTTCTTCACCACAAAGTCATCTAACTTAATTAGCCATATAATTAATAAAATCAATGGCTTCTTAAGAGCGTAGGCCGCATATATATATATATGTGTAACTAACAATATTAATAAAATAAAATACAAATACTATATATTAGTAAATAATTTAATGTATAATATAAATAATTGTAGCTGTAATACAACTATAGTTTATATCTATACACCTTCCCTAGCTGCCTGCATAGCACGCTACCACATAGCGTTTGAATTCTTCCAATATAACAAATTATCACTTTATTAATTAGGTTATTATCTTAATGTACGCAAGATAATGGAAGAATTCCAATAAAAATTGCTATGTGGGTAATGTGCTGCGCAGGGAAGGTCTTTTTACATGTTACGTTTCCCCATCTGCCTTTAATGCCACATCACCACTAACAAGAATTATCTTACTCTTAAATACTAATTTTTTTTTAGATAAATCTTATTTATCAAATCATATTATAAACGGGTTAAATATAATATATATTATTATATATAATATAAATAATTAATTATTATATTTATTTTATAAAATTATTATTATAAAAAATTACTACTAATATTGCTCTCATACTTATTATTTTTATGATATTATTATAATTAACCTGAAAATTATAGTCACAATCTACTTTAAACTAGCCCTGATAAAAGTGAACCTGTACTCATAGATATCGCGGATGAACCTAAAAAAAAATAAGTATTGAATCTGAAAAAATACTCAAAAAATTATAAATATTTTTGGACCTGAATCTGTGGGCTCATGGGTTAGACGATTCGATCCGTAAATGCCCACAGATGTACATGTATCTAACTTTTTTTTATATATATATTTTTTAATTTTTAAACTTTCTATTTATAATTTTTAATATTTTATTTGCTTAAAACTTAAAAATTCTAATTTTTTCTTTTTCTTTTCAATTTCATCGCGATTATTACTCTTCCTATGTGATTATTGCTCTTCCTATTTCATTTTTATTCTCTTTTCTCTTTTTTAATTGTTAAGAATTTAAAATCTCTAATTTTTTTTCCTTTCTCTATTCTCTTTTTTAAATTGCTTTCTTTTTTTGAAATAATTTTATTTTGGGTTGTTTATAATCTTTGAAATTTGAAAACACTAAGAAATAATCAAGGTAATTTTTTTTTTTGAATTAATATTTGATTGCAGCCTATTTAGTATTTATCATGCTATCATCTTGGACATACTAGACTATATAATCAAAGATTTTTAATAGCTCCATACTATATGGGTCTAATTGATTTTATTTGTTATCAATCATTTCGTCTAATATGCACCATAGACGCTACTGTGATCAAATTATATGAAAATATTTTTAATAATTTTTAGCTCCCACTGTTTAGCATTTATACTTATTTACCCTTAATAATAAGCATGCATAAATACTCATTATCATCTTGTAACTTTATCCACATGAATTACCCACTCTATATTAAACCCAACAATTGAAAAGCAATGAAAAAATAATTATTGCCATGATGTACTATTCTAATTATAGAACTATCAAACCTTATCAAATGATTAAAATTAAAAAAAAAAATTATTTTAGTATAAGAATACAATAATTATTGCAATTACTGGTAATTATCTGTTGTTGATACTTTGATATAATTGTAATTATCAATTAACATATTCACAGAAGATTATTTTGTCTGTTTTTGCAGTATTGATATATTTCTTCATAGTTCACTAATTTTTAATTTGATTTTATATTTCTTTATATTTTACACTAATTTTTAATTTATATCCCATTAAATATATAATTATAATATGCACAAGTGTATCCATGGGTTGAACTTGAATCTGTGAATGCATGTACAAGATTTAAAAAAAAAAAATTCAAAAATTTTCAAATTTATTTAAACCTAAACCTATAAATTCATAAATTTAATGATCTGTAGACCGAATACCCCGCCTGACCCATTTGACAATTCTACTTCCAACTTAACCAAAAAGGAGTATTAAAGTAACTTGAGATAGGGTTTTAAGCAGGAGTAAAAGCATAAGATTTTGGAAAGAGAAGTCAAAGTTAGTAGATGAATAAATTATTTATTTATAGTATAGAATTTAAATATTATAAATAAAAAAGCAATAAATATAAATAAAAAATATATAAAGAAAAATAATTTTTTTATTTAAAACGAAGAAGAAAAGTAATTGAGAGAAAGTGAAATGGGTCTCCAGCATCTATTTATATGGATCATGCGTATGTAATGTATTGTATGGAGAAGAAAAATATTTTTTTTATTTGAATTAGAGAAGAAAAGTAATTAAGAGAAAAGAAAATGACTAAATATTTTTAAAAATGATAAGTTAAATATAGATTAAAAAAAATTAAAATTTTAAGAAGAAATGACACTTTGCAGTTATTGGATTTTTAAACTTGCTAATCACTAGTAAAATAAAAGTAAACAAATTAAGTTTTGTAGAATTTTTTTATCCAATCAGTATTTTTTTTAAATAAAAGAAATGTTTATTTAAATAATAGTAATTAATTAAATTATTATTAAAAATAATTTTTAATTAAATAATTTTTATTAATATATATATGAGTAAAGTAATTTTAATATTATAAATTATATACAATTTTTTTTTTTTTGTGAGGCCACCTAAAAAGAATTAATATATATATATATATATATTAAAGAGTTTTGGATCCAAAGCTTCCTCTAAGCCCCTAATTGCGCCTCAAACTACGAGCTCAATAATTATACTTTTTTTCATTTACTTTAAAAAAAACATCCATGTATTTTCTTTTTCTTTTTCCTCCTTTAAATTATTAGAGAAGACTTGAAAAAAAAAAAAAAAAAAAAGAGGAAATTTTGAGTAAAGATTTATTGATGTGATATATAGATAGGGAAAATAATAATAAATAAATAAACCTACCTCCTAAAGAGTAGGCCAGGTCCATTCATCAAAAGAAAAATAGAATTGGAAGGCCATGTGCACTTAGGCCATTGAATTTTTTATAATAAGTTCTCACCATGAATTTTATTTTATTTTTTATTTTTTTAATAAAAAAATACAAGTATTAATATCTTAATAGGAATGAGAGAAATTAATAGGAGAATTTAATTTAACCAAGTATTATCAGAATGTCCCTACTAATATGTCTTACGGGACATATACCACCACCAGGTCATACTAATAATGCCTTAAGGCTAAAGGTACATACCACCAGGTCATACTAATAATGCCTTAAGGCTAAAGGTACATACCACCTGCCCAAAGGGCCGATCGCCTCACCATGCATAGACTACCTCTTGGATTTATACATCCTTTCTCAAAACAACAAGCACGAAATGAATTTCCCTTCTATATTAACTACTAACATCGCTGTTATTATAAAAATAATTTATTTACGTGATAAAAAAATTTAAACTTTATTTTTTTATTCAGCATGAAATTTTTATTTTAATGATTTCATTTAATATTTTTTAAATTTTTATAATAATATTTTATTAATAAAAAATTTAAATTTGAATTTATTAATTTTATAAATCTAAATTTTTTTTATTTCGTAACATTATCATGTGGTAAAATTAAAATAATAAAATAAGAATAAATCTTAAAAAACCAATAGTTACTAAAGGTTAAAAATAAAACTTCTATTAAAAGTATCTATATAAATATATACTAGTGATCGATCATACATAATAATAATTATCCATCCAACACTTATAAATAGCCCCATAGTCCAATCTGATTTTCCACTCCACAACACACCCTAAACAAAAAAAAAAAAATTATTTAATTTGCTCAATCATTTTTAATCACAACCAGCATGGCGGAGGGCGAGGAGAAGCACCACCACCACCTCTTCCATCACCACAAGGAAGGCGAAGAAGGTGGAGAAGTTGACTACAGGAAAGAGGAGAAGCACCACAAACATCATGAACACCTTGGGGAGCTTGGTGCTGCTGCTGCTGGCGCTTATGCCTTGGTAATTATTAAATTAATTATCATCTTCCATTTATATTTATACACTTCGTATATATATATTTATATTCATTAAAAATTCCCAAAGCAAAATAGACAGTCAAGATTTAAACTCTTAATTATATTATTCTAAAAAATTTAGATAATATAATTAAATTGAAAACTCTATTGTGTAGTTCATAATATTTAACATTGTTTTGCGTTTCCTGTAAACTGAAATAATTAAAAGGCTTATAATTTTATGGTAAGAATTTTTTTTTTTTTAATGATTTATGTTGATATATATATACAATATGTTACAGCATGAGAAGCACAAGGCAAAAAAAGACCCTGAGAATGCCCATAGTCATAAGATAAAGGAGGAGATAGCCGCGGCAGCCGCCGTGGGAGCTGGTGGATACGCCTTCCATGAGCATCATGAGAAGAAAGAAGCCAAGAAAGAGGATGAGGAAGCTCATGGAAAGAAACACCATCATCTATTTTAATTAATTAATTAAGTGGTATCTTTTATATAATAATATATATTATATATTTTGTGTGTGATTAATCCTTGTCTACCCATGTTGATTAGCTACTATAAATAACAATATTAAATTGTTGTAGAGAATTATTGAGTGAAATTAATCCTTTTCTAAACCAGATGTTGTTTACTGGTTCTCTTTCGTTATGTATTTTATAATAATTATAGATTTTAATTTTGGATGTTTCTGTGAAGTCTTTTATTGGGTAGTATATGTATTATGTTCTATGACTCTCTCTATATATAATTTATTTTTGTGCATTATATTTTATTTATTGTTTATGATCTTCCCAACTGCTTTGATTCACTTTGCTTAACCTAATCTCCTCTCTTCCTTGTTTTCCATTAATAATCAAACAAAGTAGATCTACTAGTTAACAAAGACTTAATTAAAAAAAAAAATCTTAAATTTTATTATTTTTTTAATTCTTCTAATATGGATATTTTTAAGAACATTATGATCATGTAGGCAAATTTTTCCAAATAGTTAGTTAGAATTTAGGCCAATAATAACAATACAAAAATTTAATAATTTATGTATTAAATTACTAAAATAAAATAAAAAATTCTTTAAAAATTACAACTTTAACAAGTTAAATAGATATATTTATTTGAAAATTTACTCTTAAAATGGACCAAGTTTTTAAATAATTAAGATGGAATTCTAAAAGAGTTTTCACTCCATTTTTTCCTTCAATCAAGTCATGATGACTAAAATGGATCACAATCAACATGATGGGATTGGCAAAATATTATTTTCTTTTCTTTTATTTTTTATTTGTTCTCTTGCCGACAAAAATTAATATAAAAATTAATTTTTATAATTAAAAACATTAATACTAATCAAATTATTTTTTATTACCTTTCCCAATCATGAATAGACTTTGATTATAGGCCAAAGGCAATATTGCACTCATGATTCATGAGAGATATGTAATGGGAAGTTAGGTGCATTGATAAAAAGCTGAGCTGTGCAACTCAAACCACTTAATTTCTTCCATGTAACTAGTACAGACACAGACACATATAATAATAATAATAATAATGGAAAATGAAGCAACTAATCTCAAACCATTGAATTCGATCAGTAATCTCATTACAAAAATAATAGACAATAATATAATTCAACACAAACCATAAATATTAGACTTTATAACCCAAAATAGAGAAATAATATCAAATTGCACCCAAAAAAAAAAAAAAAGACTTGTCTATATTTTATTAATTATTAATACCCAATAACAAATTCCACTCAGGGCAATATTATTTTCTTAGCCTTGTTAAGGTCTATGGATGGTGGCAATGGAGGTGAAAGAGGAGAATCGTCTATTTTATCACAATAGCCTTCGAGTATGTCACATTCTTCCGTGGTAAACCCTAACGTATTGATCCTCTTTGTAATTATATGAATTGCTTGACAACTATTATGACCTAAATATGTTTCACCGTTAAGAAACAAAAGAATAATTTATCCACTTCATGCTTGAAGTTGGATCAATGAATCCCAATAATTTGTGAATTCATCATTCAATTTCAATCAAAACAAGAGAGTTAAGCTTGAGGTCAAGGTACGTAAGTCCTATTTAGTGGAAGATGCATAGTTTATATAGCAAGGAGTGGCATTTAATAATATTGTAAAATCTCTATAAATTAATATCGTTAGAATTTATTAATTTTATTAATTAAAATAATATTAATTAATTGATAGATTAATAATTTATTAATTTAAAGATATATATTTAATTAATTAAAAATTTATTATATTTTATTAATTTTATAATCAATTTAATATGAATTGAACAAAAATCATGTGATCCATTAAATATAAACTAATTAAAATAAAATAAAATAAAAATGTGATTAATTAAATATGAATTAAATGAATTAAAAAAATTGATAAATTGAATATGAATTAAATGAAATAAAAAAAAAAAGTAAGTATAAATACTTAGATTTAAATAATTTTTAGAGTTATCTTTTAGTAAAATACACATTATAATTTATTATGTGTATAATATTGACAAATTAATTTATATGTTTCAGAAAAGTATTATCTTATTAATTTATCAAAATTATTAATTTAGCCTATTAATCTAAACCGATAGAAGTTATTAATTTATAGAGTTTTTAATGTATTATAATTGAAGGTTACAAAATGGAAAACAAAGAGGTTGATAATTATTACACAAGAAATAAGAAAATAAAGAAACAAGTTATAATATTTGACTCAATAAATAATGTACTTATGTTATAAAATAAAAAGGGTGTATTTTCACGTAATATTAAAATTAATAATTTTATAATACAATGAAAGCATAACATTAATTATAAGGATACTATATATAAAAATTAAAAGTAACAAAAATTACTTATACGATAAAAAGGATAAAATAAATATTTTAAAAAATTAATGATAATTAACTTGTAATAGATATTAAACGCTCTAAAATGAGATTTGTGAAAATGTGAAAAGAATTTAGAGTAACTTATAATTAGTGTGAGAAACAACACTTGTGTGGCCTTATTTAACACTCCGAGCTTTTCCATGTTTCTTGAAGTTTATAATTTTACTTCTATTGCTTTTCATTAACTTTATAGGACATTTTAGCTGGAAATTTTCGAGTTTCGAATATAAATGAAATGAAAATAATTTATAAGAAACAGAGAGTTACCCATATATATAGTTTGTCACTTAAATTTCGATAATACTTTAAAAATATATATAGAAATAAAATAACCATTACTGTCAGACTCTTATCAATAAGTTTATTCTAAAAAATAACATCAATAAGTCATTATTAGATAATCATAATAATGATAAAGAAAAGAAACATTTGCCTTATTTCTTAAATCCATGCAAAGGGTCAAACATTTTATTTTGGGCCCAAAATGGAAATCGGACCACTAGAATTTAGAAGCTTTTCTTATAGCGTAAGTCGGCCCACCTAATATATCAAATAAGGAATAATATATAAATCATCACATCATATAATATATTCTTATAATGCTAAAATAACAAATATCTTAATCAATAAACTAGATTTCATTTGAAAATGCTTAAACTTTGAAATTGCTGAATTTTTCAATCATAATCTTTTATTTTATTTGATATCATATCTCCTGTTCTATATAATTTGATGTGAGTCATATTATTTTTTTTTAAATATTTTAATAATTAATAATTTTTTATTAATAATGAGGCGCAAATAAAAATGTATAAAATATAAAATGAGATACTAAATAGTCAGAGAATCCAGATTTTGAATAAATACTGTGAAAATTTTATCACTTTATGATTTTACTCAATTTAAATTTTGAATTAATTGAAATTTAACATAACTACTGAAAGAATTAAGAAAAAAACTACAGACCGATTCACAAACGGGTCTAATTAGTACTATAGAGTATCAAACATTCTCAGTGAATGCTCTAAAACAAAAAGGATTGTACGTTATGCCAAGAACAAAAGTGAGAAGCATATGAAAATTTAGCAACTTAGAAAGCTAATGCAACTATTTTGCATGGTTTTCCTTACCATATATTGCTCCATATATGGAAATGGAAAGGTGAGATCTTTATTCTTTTACTTTTTCTTTATTTCATGGCTACTCATCATTTGATCTCACCCTTTTTCTTTTTCTTTTTTTTTTTTTTTTTTTTTTAGGGTTTTTCTGTTAAAATGTACCTTAAAAAATAAATAAACTGTGAAAATGTACCATAGGTATCATGAAACTCACCTTCTTATTCTTGACCACACGTGTGGAGAAGACAGGATAGGTTGTGAATCCAATTATTAGCTCCAATGAGATTTGAAATTGTAGTAGAAATTCCTTTACATTTTACCTTTTACCAAAAAATAATTTATTTATAAAATATGGTCTACAATTTTTTTGTACTCAATTAATAATTTATGAGTTTAATCAAATGTAATTTTTATATACTTAAAATATATTTATACATAATATATATTTAATTAATAATTTATTGATTTAAATATTAATTTAAAATAAATAAATAAATCATAATAAATTTTTTAATTCTAATAAAATCAAAATCGCATCAAATTTAAATAAAAAAATAACATGTTATTAATTATCAAATTCGAAGTTAAGTTTTAAGTCTTAAATTTTTAATCAATATCATAAATTAATTATATTCATTTACCATTAAATTTTAGTCACTTATATTTTTATTTCAATAATTTTTATTTAAAAAATAATATTTTCTTTATTTTTTTTTATCTATCATTTTAAAAATTTATTTATTTTTATTTTTAATTATTGTTTTAAATTTTTAAAATAATATTTATTTTTCTATTTTATTTTTATAATATTTAATTATAATATAATAACTTAATTTAAAATAAGGTTAAAAATATAAAATTAAATAAATTATTTTAAATTTAATTAATAAATATTTTAATATTTATATAAATTTTTAAACTATAAAAAAAAATTGAGTAATAATTACCCGCTATTTGTCAAGCGCACAATTTTTGCTTAAAAATAAATATCTCACAGATAGTGCTGTGCAAAATTTCCTACTTCCAATATATATATATATTACTTTTTTATTGAACTTAATTTAATAAAAAAATACTTTAAAAATGAAAAGTTTGCTTTAACGACGTCATCCAACTTAGTAGGCAGCTATCGAAATGATAGGCAGACAGTGTCCGTTCATCATTAATTCAGACATCAACGCGTGACTTCATCTCTACAGTTAGATTAAATTACACTGGAGCAACGCTGTGTGAGTGATATACTCTAGTTTTTTTTCCCTCTCCCGTGCTTTATAAGACGTGATGTGGGTCGCTTTCAACCGACGAAAGTATGGCCCGGCCAGCTGTTATTTAACACGTGTAATTACATAAGCATTTCTGGGACACATGCTTACGTGTATTGTAGTCGTGTCATGTTTCAAGTGCTTATTAAAGACTTGAAAGGTGATTTAATTAATCATATAAAATAACAAAAAAAATACTAATTGTTAACTAAACTAATATCTAAGGTCTGGTACAAGAGAATCTAAATGAAAAAACTTATAAAATTTATAAATTTTGCGTAAATTTATTATATGATATGAAAAATATTGAAATAAAATTATGAAATTGTAAAATTTTTCATATGACAAATTACCAAAAAAAAAAAAAAAGGTTTTGAAATGTCACCTTTTATATGATATTTAATAAAATCATCCATTATATTTATTTTTGTGAGGAATTTCTTAATTTTTATTATTATTTTAAAATTGTTATGTACCCTAATTGTAACAATTTTAGTTGTATGTTATGTTATTACTATTTTTTATTGCAATTTAAAAAAATAATTTACAACTTTTAAATTCACAATAATTTTTTTTTGTAAATAAGATTAATAAAATAATATTTGATATTAATAAATAATAATATAATTAATATAAAGTCTTATATATTATTTTTAATTACTGTAAAGATAATATGATGGAGAATTTATTTTTTTCTGTAATTAGATAAATTATAATATTACTTATATGATTATGGGGGTTGGAAAATAATTGTTAAAATAGGATGTATGTGTAAAAAAAGATAAAATAATAAATAATAAAAATAAGGTATAAGTGAAGATAAGTTAGTAATTTATTTTTAAAATTTATGAAATTTAATTGTTTAATCAAATATGAATTATGAGAAAATATAATAATAAATCAAAAAATTTTATTTATCATATCAAATGATAAAATTTATTAATTTAATTTATTTTATAATTTTTAATTTCTAATTTCATAAATTTTAAATATCATCCATCCAAACAAGAACTAAGTGTAATCCGAATGTGAAATTGCTAAGATGATTTTTAAATAGTGATGAAAGTCAAATTGATCAAATTGAGTAAATTAAATTAAATTAAAATCAATAATCTCATTGCTGTTTGGTTTGATTTTAATTTGAAAAATAGAGTAAATTGTAAATTTAATTTGATTTTTTTTATTTCAAATCGATTCGAATTGAAATTATATATATATATATATATATATATATATATATATATATATATTGGTTTTTAAAATTATTAAAATTAAAAATATTTGATTTTATTTTATATATACCCTCATATTTTTTTTTACCTAATATTAATTTAAAATTTAAAAAATAATTATTCATCAAAATTAATTAAAAATAATTAAAAAAAATCTATTTTTTAGAAAAAATATAAATTTTAAATATGTAAATTAATGTGATGGACATGTTTTATTTTGTATGTTAAATTATTTTTGAAAATTTTTATTACCTTATTTTTTTTATAATAAAATAATATCGATTTATAAAAAAATATTTTTTAATTAAAATTAATAAATTAAAAATAATTTAATTATAATAATAATTTAATTTGATTTGATTTGAAATTTTTAAAATTTTAAATTAATTAAATCAAACCCACGTCATCCCATTTTCAAAGGTCAATTTAGATAGCCACGTGTACACCCGCAGAGGGGACTCAATCATGGACTAATTGGTGATCATAATGGATGATAGAACAAAAGACTGTTAAATCATGAAATCAACGTCTTCCTCTGCCTCTACACCTACTACCCCTCCAAATTGCTAATGACCACTAAACATTATTATTATTTCATTGGAAGGAATTAGAAAAGTTTTTCACATTAATGGCTACGGTCCTTTTTTACAGTAGCTAATGATAATAATAATAAAAGCAATAATAATAAGAGTTATAATTAGTACTAAAATTCACTCGAGTTTTTTTATTTATTATGACTTTGATTTTTATAATTCCAAACTCACGATTTTAATTTATGATATTCATTATTAACTTAATATATTAATTTTTGTTGTAATTTTTTTTATCTAGCTTTAATTTCTAACATTTAAAATTAAATTATATTGACTCCTAATATTTTTCTAACCTTATTACAGTCAAACATTTGAATTATACTATTTTAAAATATGTTGATCTTTTAATATAATTCATCTCAAAAGGTTTTTTTTCCCAATTTATTGTTTGATCCATTTAATATCTAACATAATCTATCCCAAAAGGATGAATAATACCCATTTTTTTTAGTAAATGGAACGTGTTCATATTTAGATTGCATAACCCAACATGATTATATATGTTTTTTATTTTTTAATATTATAATATATATTTGGTTTATTATTTTTTATTCATAATGTATTTTTAAAAAAATAAATATATATATATATATATATATACATATATATATACATGAATAACACATATATGAGAAAATAAAATTAAAAAAAAAAAGTAATTTTCACAGTAAAAATATAAATTAAGAATATGCCCAAAGGACATGCATGATCTTCTACCTTTAGAAAAAAAAAATGGTGAATATACCATACATCTTAATTAATTTTCCCAATTGCATGCTTATATTGATTGAAATAAAATATATTGGCTAAGAGGGAATCGCTTAAAAGAAGATGTTTGTGCAATTCCACTTGATGCCTTGCAGAAATAGGAACAATGAAAATAAGTGCATTGCCATCATAAAGGGAAAAAAAAAAAAAAAGCCATTGGAAACCAATTAGCTAACCTTTTTGCCATGCTCCAATAGAAGGGACAGTTTCCCTTGAAGTAGAAACTACCCTATGCACAATTTTAGTCATTCCCTCAAAAGTCGGGATGACAATTTAATTTATCCCACATTTTTTATTATTAAATAGAGAGCGGACAAATTTTAAAATTTAAATTTAAATTTTATTAAAATTTGAACTGATAATGATATAATCTAACTCGAATTCAACTCAATTATATATTATATATTTTTCAAAATTTTTAAATATTATATATATATGAAAATTAATATTAATCAATTATTTTTTTTTTAAATAAAAATAAAAATATGGAATAAAAATGGATATATTTGCCACAATCTACATTGTTTTGTTAGCCGATGAAATATGTTGGCGGAATGGATCAGAACAGGTAATAAGAAATCTGCCCCGTTACCATTTACACTCAAAAGTTTCACTTTTTAAAAAAAAAAAAAAAAAGAGGAAGAAGTAAGGATCCATGGGACAATTGGACAAGTAGGGTTGAGTTGTGCAAAAGCAAACTAAATTGCCCAATATTCCATATATGGTCCAATTCTTTCCGATTCTTTGCTTTTATCTTCACCTTTTCTTTTATACCAAGTGTTCCATTGCAAAAGATATTATTCATGAAAAAGGAAATTGTGTGTCACTTCTGATATGTTGGATGATAATGGAGTTTGAAGACAAAGAACAGCCACATAATAAAATAATAAATTCAATTCAATTATTTTGATATAAATTATCTGATATCCGTATTAATCGATTATTTTAAATTTGAACCGCATAAAACTATATAAGCGGCAAAACTCTTCTTATCAAATTTTAACGCAACTATATGAACTCGAAATTTTTTATTAAATTAAAACAACTTTGTACAAATTGATCAATGGTAAATTCAATTCAATTATTGATGTTATTATTTATGTCAATAAATCAAAGGATGAAATTTAATGGTCAAATATTTATTTTGTAATATTTGCATGTATATATAAAGCTGAGTATTTCAATCCTTATATATATTTGTGTTTTATATTAAAAAATGAATTCTTTCAGCACTAGGTATTTACTGATTACTTCATGTATACATTAATTGAAGGTTCAAATTATTTTTCTCTCAACAGAGTACTGTATCTCTTATTAGTTTGTACATAAAAAAAAAATACCTTATAAAATTAGAAGGTTGCGAATTCGAATCTTATTAGAGCTTAATATTTAACCCAAAAAAATTTAAAAGAAAAAATTTACCTTATAATTATAGAACCCAAAATTATAAAACATACATAATTGGAGAACAGCCAGAATGTTGAGGAATTGTCGGTGCATTATGGACAGACAATATTAAGATTATTGATTGTTGGGTGATCAAAATCACTTGAAATATCTACCTAAAGTTGTTGTTACTTGTCAATTAGTGTCTAACATATCGACAAGAGCCAATTGAAAGGGAAATCTCATCTATATTCCTGAGTCAGGACCATACAGATTTGCTTCCTAACTTAGTCTTTTAATTAATTTCCTAATTAATCAAACTTTCTGCTCGTGATGTGCTAAACTGCAAACATTAATAGTAATAATTTAATAAGTAATTGAGTATCAATATTTTTTATATAATTTTTTTAATATGTTTATTTGTATCTGTATTTAATTTTAATAATTTCTATTTGAGTGTAAATATTTTAAAAGTGAACGTCATATGCTAAAATGATAAACAATATATAGTATTTAAATTTATTTTTTCTAATTTTTTAAAATTATTTTAATTAACATATAATATGTCTATTTACTTTATAATATATAAAATTAAATTAAATACTTGTTTAGAAAAATATTATGAAAAGTTATATTAGGATTTCGAATATAAGAAAAAAAAACATGATTAAAGTTTTGCCACAATTTTAATTTATGAGCAAATTAAATAATGGGATTCTATATAACTATTTAATCTTCACCATAATGATATGAGATATGTTTGGTCAAATACAAAAATAATGAAAAATGGACACTAGCCTATCAATTAATCAATAAAAACATCTAGAGATGGCCCACTTTCACACCCAAATCTTTTAATTTTATCACGTTATCTTCAATGAAAAAAAAAAAAAAATCTATTGGAGACGTGAAGCTTAATTTAATTCATAATTCACATATCACATATATAAATATATATATATATATATATATTTTGATTCGAGTGATAAATAATTTATTTATTTTAATTAAATAATATATTTAATTAAAGTATTATGAATAAAAAAATAAATATTATAAAAATTTTACAGTTAATAAATTTCATACGGCTTAAATTCAAATTAGAAAAATACTTAAATTAAAATTAAAATATATATAATATATATAAAATTCTCTTTGGATTCTCCCATTAATTGCTTGAAAATAATATTTTGTTTTTGTATGTAGGGTCAAAAGTCGATCCATTATATATTATAATAAGGGTTTTTAATTTGTTTATTATAATTAAATTATGATTTGTGAAACTAAATAATTCACAACCACTCTTTTTGGGTATATTATCCATAGAATATTGATATAAAAGACAAAAAATAATAGACTTTTAGTTGCTCAATCACTTTCATTGTGATTAAATTAATATATTGTATATTTCTATTGACTTATTAGCATATGGAATTTTTGGTGACCGACACTATTTTTCATTATATAGATAGTTATAGACTTTAATATTCGATAAAAATTGCAAGTAGTTAGAATATCAGATTTGGTAATTTTTTTTGTTAACAAGTGGATTTATTTTTTATTTCAGTAATATTTAAAAAATTATAAGAGAAATATTTATATTTTTATGAATTTTTTAAATTTGATATTAATTATATACTCCTTAGCTAAATAAAAGAGGTAAATTTTATATGGTATATGATTGGATTATAATACCATTTTATTATAAATTTTTTGAATAAAAAATAATTTTTTTTTAATCTTATGTTTAATTATGTATTGTGATGAATCTATTTCATTAGTCTAATCAAAATTATAGTTATGTTAAATTTAAAGGATTTATAATAAGTAAAGAAAATAACTATTTATATATATAATTTAGTCTAAAAGGAATGAATATAATCATTTGTGAATAAGATTATCATAATGTTATGTATAAGAATTAGTTAGTTTCAATATCAATTTGCGCATGCAAAATTTATATATATATTAGAAGAAATTTGCAGTAGTTGAGATACTAATTAAAACACGTTTTGTTAATAAATATTTATTACAGATGGATCTGAATGTTAATTGTAGGAGAAATGTCAATTATAAATTATAGATTAATTAATTAGGAAGATAAAAATGATAATTTAACTACCTAAACTAAATTAATAGCTAGCTGACTTGATAGAATATCTAATTTTTTAAAATAAATTGATATTTGTTCATTAATTAAGGCAATAATACTTTATACGTTTTAAACTAAGATGGGTTTGAGTTTGACCCATCTCTAATTAATGTCTGACAGAAGATCTGTACTCACTAAAAAAATTTAATTAACAATTTAGTAGAATATTAAGTTAATAACAAATTATCAGAATATTAATCTGCCAGTACACATTCCAAATCACAAAGATTAATTCTACCCAAGTTGAGTTTAGAGGAGAGATAATTTAGATAACTTAGAATGAATGTGTTATTTTGTAATTTTTTTTTTGAATTATTTTAATTATAAAATTTTAAATTAAATTAATATGATTAGGTTCTCTATTTATTTATATTTTAATATTTATTTTTATAATTCATTAATATAAAATTTGATATTCCAACAATATGTATATCAGAGGCAGAGTAACCACATAAACTGATTAATAAATAACAATAAATAATAAGTAAATAATATTAAAAACAAAATTAGGGACAGTTTTGTTATTATTATAACCTTAATCAAGCTAAACCAAATCTTGATATTGGCAAGTAGTAAGAAAGTTTGCCTCACATTTAATTGATTTAAGGCTCAATTAATGGAGCGATAACTTAGAAATGTAATTTTAGATTAAAAGAAAGTTTCGTCTGATTGAACAATTAGAATTTGATATTTAATAGTTAGAATCTTTGAACTTTGATAATAATATAAAATATTTAATAAAAATAATTTTTAGAATAGTTTTTCAAAATCTAATAGTTAAAATTTTAATTATAATTGAAATATAAAAAATAAAATTTGTAGTTATTACTCTATCCGTCTCAAAATAAACGTTATAATTTTATTTGAGATGTCATAATTTAATTATTTTATTTTATAATTTAAATTATATTTTATCTTAAATTGATAATAATTTTCTCATTAAAAATATATTAGAAAATATAAAAATTAATTAAAAAATATAGAATGTGAGAGAATTAGATAGGAGAAATAAAATTAAAGTAATTAATGAGTAAAATAATAAATGAATTTAAAAAAAATAATAATAAATGAATTAGAAAGACTATAATAAATTAAATTTTTATTTTAAAATTGCATTTAAAATGTTTATTTTGAAACGAATAGAGTAATATTTAATTTTTTAATTGTTAATCGTTAGTTGTCGATTATTTATAATAGTCGTTAATTTTTTTTTTTATAGAAACAATGACTAAATTATTATTTAATTTTATTATATGTATAAATTGTTTCGAAATACTAAAACCATTTAGATTTTTTTTTTTTAAAAAAAAAAGCTAACCAAAAATTACAAATTATTATTTTTTCTTAAAGAAAAGACAACACTTTCTTCAATATGTACAAGAAAGGTGCGTTTCTTGTATTCATAATCTTAACCCCTTTAGTAAGAAAAGTAAAATCCAATTAACAAAAATGTGAAACCATCTAACCCAACATTACAGATATATAAACATAGTCATGTACTCTCATGTGCACCAATACATAATGAGACCAAACATACTTATCTTCCATGTCAAGACATGTACATAGAAAAACATAAAAAGAAGAGTTTTTGTTTCTTATTATTGTTATTTAGGAATCCATATGTTTGGTGAATAATGTGATTAATGGCCTTAAAAATAAATAAATAAATAAATTAAGTGAAATAAATGAATTAAATGTATATTTATTAAATTTTTTGCTAGTGATATTTAAATTTAAATTAGTTATTATAAATTAAATATAAGTAATTAAAAAAGATAAAAAAAAATTACAATGAATAAAAATCTACAAAATTAATAAATAATTGATATTGAGGGAAAGAATATAATTAAATATTTTCTTAGATGAATAATTAAAAATCAATATAAAAGTGATTATATAAACTCATTTGAGTGTGAAACAAAATATGAAAGTGATCTATTTTGATTGATTGAATCCTAATCTCCCCAATTAGTGAAATTTTACTTTAAAAGCTCTAATTACTAATAAATAAACGAGAAAAACTTTTGTCACGAGCCGCACGTGATACTTCTCTGCGTCAATTCTCATATAATTAAAAAAAATATCACTGTCCAGTCTGTCCTCTCTCTCTAAAAACCCAGCCTTTAATCTCTCATTTGACCATGCGCTCATAGTAGATGACCCAGGAATCCAAATTACGAAAATACACTTCAATAACCACCACAGCATCACCTGCTGCTCCGGTGGATCATCACCAACATCATGTCTGCTTTCACTTCACCAATTGAAATTGTTGTTTCTGGGTCCCCTCCTTAACCTTATTAATTCTATAAAATAAAATATATATATACATTCACAAATACGTATATCTATACATACAATGTAGATTTGAGGTAATTCCTGAATGGCTGAGTAATGATCTTTTTGCTTGTCTCTGTCTTTTTCTCTCTTTTGTGTTGAATTGAATTTTCTTAGATTCTCTAATTTCTATTGCTTTCTCTTTCTTTTATTTATTTTTTTAATAAAAAAAAGACTCTTTTTTTTTCCATCTAAAATTTTTTATGTCTATATAATTGAATATTTTGACAAGCCATGAAATGGTGTCACAGATCGAGACCAACAAGCTAAACAGAGAGAACCCATCTTGTAGAAAGTTGGGTATTTGAAGAAAGGAATCAAAAACCAACAAACGCTAATAAAGACACAATCTTTTTTTATTTTTATAAAAAAGTAAAAATTGGGTTTTGTCTAATTTAACTTATTAGTATTATTATTTTTTATTGTTAATTGTCAATTCTAAAATTCTTTTTCTATTTCTCTCTCTCATTAACACTATAATGTGATGTGAGGTTAGTTTGTGTTTCTTGTAATGAGAGCCTGCAAGAGTGGGCTAAATAACTGAGAGAGCGAGAAAGGAAAGAAAAACTGCGTGCTTTGTCGATTGAGTGATGAAAGGAGAAGAGGGTTTGATACTGTTGAGTTACTGAGTTGAGTTTCAAGGTTTCTGTTTCAGCTTCATGGAAACTAAAGGAAGACTTATTGCGGGTTCTCACAATAGAAATGAGTTTGTTCTTATCAATGCTGATGAGATTGCAAGAGTAAGTGCTCCTCAAATTTTTGCTCTTGAGAGTTTTCTGGATTTCGAAGAGTTTTAGCTTTAGAAATTTGTTGGTTTTTGGTCTTTGAAATTAATTTTTGAACTCATTTCTTCATTTTGAAGATATCCATTGGCTCTTTTTGAAGTTATCTACTTGTTGCTTTCAATGATGCACTCACTGATTTTGATGGTTCTCCTCCAGTTTATTCCAATGCCTCTTTGGATGATTTTTGAGCTTACTCCTCATACTCAATTGGTGGTTTAAACCAACGAATTTTTGTAAAATGCGGATTACCTTTTCTATAACCATGTGCTAATAATACCACAACAAAAAAAAAAAAAACCATGTGCTAATGTATTTAACAGTTCTTATCAATTAGTTCTTGTTTTTTTTTTCTCCCTCTTTAGTTTCTAGATTTCAGAGCCGGTCAGTACAACAACTATTTTGCAACTTTTTGTTCTGCATAATAATCTGACTACCAATTCTTGAGTGAAATGAATAGCTAAAATTCACTTTTGTAACTTTTGGCAATTGAGTTTACATTTATATTGGTTTCACCAATTGCAGGTGACTTCAGTTAAAGAACTGAGCGGGCAAATTTGCCAGATCTGTGGGGATGAGATAGAGGTTACTGTAGATGGGGAGCCATTTGTTGCTTGTAATGAATGTGCATTCCCTGTCTGTAGACATTGTTATGAGTATGAAAGAAGAGAGGGAAACCAAGCCTGCCCTCAATGCAAAACCAGATACAAGCGCATCAAAGGTTAGCCTCTCAGTGGTTTGTTGATTTGTTTTCTTGTTTAAACCTCATAGCATTTTTGTAATATTTTGATGGTAACTAAGAAACTTGAGCTATTGCAGGGAGTCCTAGAGTTGAAGGGGATGAAGAAGAGGAAGATACAGATGATTTAGAGAATGAGTTTGATATTTCTGCCTGTGACAGAAGAGACTCTCACTACATTGCTGAGGCTATGCTTGCTGCTCGCCTGAACATTGGCAGGGGTTCACATGATAATGCTTTGGAGTTTGCTGTCCCATCTGAGTTGGATTCTGTTCCTGTAGCTTCTGATGTACCTCTTCTGACTTATCGTGAAGAGGTGAATTGGGTTTGTATAGAAGCTTTGATATCTGTTTTCCAGTCTTTGAATGTTACTAGAGACTGCAACAGTTTATTGATATGTTGTTTTATACTTCATTCTTGGAATATAATCACAGTTTGTATTAGCCATTCATACAATGTCAATGTGACTCTTTTTGGTGTAGGATGTTGGAATTTCCTCTGATAAGCATGCTCTCATTGTACCTCCATTTCGCGGAAGACGAATTCACCCAATGCCATTTCCTGATTCTTCAATTTCCTGTAAGTTTTTGAAACTTAATGTATGTTAGTTTTTTTTTTTTTTTTTTATTTGTTTGACTATAATGGCTGTTTAGATTTCCTTTTCCTTTGCTTAGTATGTGGTTACTTTTGTGTGATACTGCAGTACCACCAAGACCAATGGATCCTAAGAAAGACTTGGCAGTGTATGGATATGGAACAATTGCATGGAAGGAGAGAATGGAGGAGTGGAAGAAAAAGCAGAATGAAAAACTTCAGGTAGTTAAACACCAAGGTGGAAAGGATGGTGGAGATGAATTAGATGATCCTGATTTGCCCATGTAAGTTCAGTTTCTCAGTCTTCTTATCTAAGTACTATATTGAAGGTATTTCCTTATTGTTTACCAAATTCCTTTTGCTTTTTATTTAGTATCTCATTAAACAGTGCCTTTCCATATTGTTCTAGTGCCATTTGAATCAACAATAAAAACTAAAACAACATTTGTATTTAATTTGTTGCAATTAGGCAACTTAAAAACTATACCAGGTAGCTTGAAATCTATGCATATAAGCTATGTTATATTGGCACAATGCATAAGATACCAGATTTCACCATGGGTATGGGACTGCAAACAAAACATATTAGAATATAAACATTAGGATATGAGACGTCACCATGTATCTGGCTTGTACAACTATGCCTTAGCAATCAACTGGTAAAGGTACTTGCAATGAAACTGGCAAAATGAAAATATTTCCTCGATACTGAGACTGATTGAAATATTTGGTGTATCATAATAAGTATGCACTAAGCAGGTGTACTTGTGCACATTTGTTAAGCGATAAATATTAGGGATCAGAAGATTGTAATTAGGCTTGTCTTTGGTAAATGTGCCAGGATTGATTTCCTCAAAGTCTTGCACATGTCAACATAGATTACCTATCATAAGTGGCAATTTTCTGTAATATTTGCTTTAACAAGCATAGGAAGTAAAAATTCCAATCTTTTGTTTTGTTTTTTTTGGGATAATTCTGCTACACCCTGTTTAGAGAAATTAATTATCTATGTGCTTTGGTAGGATGGATGAAGGGAGGCAGCCTCTTTCAAGGAAGTTACCAATTCCTTCAAGCAAGATAAATCCATACAGAATGATTGTCATACTCCGGCTTGCAATTCTAGGCCTCTTTTTTCACTATAGAATTCTACATCCAGTCAATGATGCTTATGGATTGTGGCTAACATCTATAATTTGTGAAATATGGTTTGCGGTTTCATGGATATTTGATCAGTTTCCTAAATGGTACCCAATTAAGCGTGAAACATATCTTGATCGATTATCTTTAAGGTACACTTTCTCTTTTCTCTCTACCATAGTAGCTATTGGCCTTGGCAATTTCCCATTCTAATGTTTATAGTATGTTAATAGGTATGAGAAAGAGGGGAAACCATCTGAGTTAGCTGCTGTAGACATTTTTGTTAGTACAGTTGATCCAATGAAAGAACCTCCACTTATTACAGCAAACACAGTTCTGTCCATTCTTGCTGTAGATTATCCAGTCGACAAAGTTGCATGCTACGTCTCAGATGATGGTGCTGCAATGCTCACTTTTGAAGCACTCTCTGAGACATCTGAATTTGCAAGAAAATGGGTCCCTTTCTGCAAGAAGTTCAAAATTGAACCCCGGGCTCCAGAATGGTACTTTGCCCAGAAGGTTGACTATTTGAGAGATAAAGTAGATCCAACATTTGTTAGGGAGCGCCGTGCCATGAAGGTCTGTGGATTTTCCCTTTAGCTCCTATGTATTCATTAAATATTTTTGGGTTGGGTGTGAGTCAAACATTTCATGATGAATTTTTTTTATTGTTTCCAAATAATATACTTTTCTTTCTGTTGCATGTTGGTATAGAGAGATTATGAAGAGTTCAAAGTTCAAATAAATGGATTAGTTGCCACAGCACAGAAGGTTCCTGAGGATGGTTGGACTATGCAGGATGGGACACCATGGCCAGGGAATAATGTCAGGGATCATCCAGGAATGATTCAGGTAAGAGAAGTTATTTGAATGTAGTCATGAGTATCATGCATGTCACATGTCATGCATCCAGTTCACCCTTCTAGTAAGAGTGAAAATTTGAGTGATAATAGAATTAACTATTTAATTGTATCCCTTTAGGTATTCTTGGGTCGTAATGGTGTTCATGATCTTGAAGGCAATGAATTGCCTCGTCTAGTTTATGTGTCTCGTGAGAAGAGACCAGGATTTGATCACCATAAAAAAGCTGGGGCAATGAATGCTTTGGTAAAGCGCTCTCTCTCTCTCTACTCAGGCATTTTACCAGTGTTTTCCCATTTCTAACTGTTTTGTTTTGGCTGATTAATGAAGGTGAGGGTGTCAGCAATCATAACAAATGCACCATATCTGCTGAATGTTGATTGTGATCACTATATTAACAACAGTAAGGCACTTCGTGAAGCCATGTGCTTCGTGATGGATCCAACATCTGGAAAGAAAGTCTGTTATGTACAATTTCCTCAAAGATTTGATGGGATTGATCGTCATGATAGATACTCCAACCGCAATGTTGTATTCTTTGATGTACGTAACAATCTGGATGATGTAGACATGATTAATACAAGCACATTTTTCTTTATTATCTTGATGAAGCTGATTTCCTTATAATTGCAGATCAACATGAAAGGATTGGATGGGATACAAGGACCTATATATGTAGGTACTGGATGTGTCTTCAGGAGACAGGCACTTTATGGATATGATGCACCCATCAAGAAGAAGTCACCAGGGAAGACATGTAATTGTTGGCCAAGATGGTGCTGCGGCTGCTGCAAATCTAGAAAGAAGAAGAATAAGAAAGCAAAATCAGATGAGAAAAAGAGGAAGGACAAGGAGGCTACCAAGCAGATGCATGCATTAGAAAATATTGAAGAGGGTATTGAAGGTAAGCTGATGAAATTATATTTGATGTCTTTACAAACATCTCAGGGTAATTGATGATCTTTCACTCACACTTCCGCACCTCTTTAATTGGATCTTGAATTTTCTTGACAGAATCACAACAGTTGGCCAGTTGGTCCAGGGTCTTTAGTTTGTCTGTGGGTCTACTTGTTTTTTTGTGTAGATGAAATGCGGACCGTTTATATAGTCAATCACTTTCAATGCAGGAGTAGATAATGACAAATCAGAGTTGATGTCCCAAATAAAATTTGAGAAAAAATTTGGACAGTCGCCAGTTTTCATAGCTTCCACACTCATGGAAGATGGTGGCATACCAAAAGAAGCAACTTCTGCATCACTTTTGAAGGAGGCCATTCATGTCATCAGCTGTGGTTATGAAGACAAAAGTGAATGGGGGAAAGAGGTATGCATGCAAAAATTCCTTATTTCAAACTTGATATTTTGTTTCTTCATTTTTTCTTTTTTAAGAAATTGACATTTCATGCTCCTCTTATATAAATTTCAATTATGTTTCTAGGTTGGGTGGATATATGGCTCTGTCACAGAGGATATATTGACAGGCTTCAAGATGCATTGCCATGGCTGGCGTTCAGTATATTGCATACCGAAAAGACCTGCATTTAAAGGTTCAGCTCCAATAAACCTTTCAGATCGTCTACACCAGGTTCTTCGATGGGCACTAGGATCTGTTGAGATATTGTTGAGTAGGCATTGCCCAATATGGTATGGGTATGGCTGTGGATTGAAACCACTGGAGCGCTTTTCATATATAAACTCAGTAGTATATCCATTGACATCAATTCCCTTGGTTGTCTACTGTACCTTGCCAGCTGTTTGTCTCGTTACAGGGAAATTCATTGTCCCTGAGGTATTCCCTTCTATCACCAACCTAAGATATTTTGACTTTATGCAATTAGCAAGATTCAGTATGAAGACCATATTCTAGTGATCCTAGTGAACAATTATTAAAATTTAAGCTAAATTTTCTGTAGTTACGAGTTTTTCTCACAAATATTGTCTACATGTGATTACAGATTAGTAACTATGCAAGCATCATTTTCATGGCCCTCTTCATATCCATTGCTGCAACTGGCATCCTCGAAATGCAATGGGGAGGCGTTGGCATACATGACTGGTGGAGAAATGAGCAGTTTTGGGTGATTGGTGGCACCTCAGCACACCTGTTTGCTCTTTTCCAGGGTCTGCTTAAGGTCTTGGCAGGTGTTAACACTAATTTTACAGTTACTTCCAAAGCAGCAGATGATGGAGGATTTTCGGAGCTCTACCTCTTTAAATGGACGTCCCTGTTGATCCCTCCCTTGACCTTGCTTATCATAAATATTGTTGGAATCTTGGTTGGAGTTGGAGATGCCATCGGTAATGGTTATGATTCATGGGGTCCCCTCTTTGGTAGGCTATTCTTTGCAGTCTGGGTAATTGCCCATCTTTATCCATTCCTCAAGGGATTGATGGGGAAACAAGACAGGATCCCCACCATTGTTGTTGTCTGGTCAATACTTCTAGCTTCAATTTTCTCCCTTCTATGGGTCCGAATCAACCCATTCGTGTCAAAAGGTGGTATTGTGTTAGAAGTTTGCGGGCTGGATTGTGACTAAGGCACATCACATTATATGAAGAAAAGTTATTTTAGGAAATATATAACAAACTACTTTTTCATGGAAGACAGAAAGGCATCCCATGACGTATTGCGATTCTTCTCAATAAGTTCTCAAGTTAAATCATTGTGGGTTTGTGTGTAGATATAAAGAGTTTTGACATATTGTCACCTGTTTTGCCTAGTTTGTATTCATTCTTTTGATTTCCTGGTTTTGGTTAGTAGCTCTCAGTCTGTAATATCAGAGAACAAGCTTTATATAGTTTATATATATTCCCCTCTTAAGGGACAGACACAAAAATTGCCTTTTATTTGGGAACTATTCAGCAATTATCCAATAAGAAATGAATTTAGTTTTACATTTGCCACGTCCATGTTATATTGCTTCAGAAGATGATTCCAGTAATATAAAATTGATATCAGATAAGAATTAGAAGAGGGATTTGAGAGTTTTTGTCTAGCTTGAGAAACAACTTGCCAAGTGAAACCACAAATATCATATTCCATAAAAATCCAAAACGGTCGAGCAATGAATCACTTCACTAGCTGCATGAAGCTCTTGACTTTCAACACTTTTTTGGTTCCAAAAAGCACACTGCTGTCTCTGGGTTTCATTCAAATTGTAGTCTCTTACAATCAAAGTTATTCAACTTATTTATTATCGTTCCTTACAAAATAAACGCATGAGATATGCTTACATTGATCCAAAGCCAAATAATATAAAATATCCTAATGAGCACAATCTAATAAATCTAATTATTTCTAAGATCCTCCAGAGCACGCCTCTTTAGCAAAGTTTTTGGAGCTGTCACATTACCAATTTGCTCCCTCTTGATGCTTGGTGGATTCTCTTTCATAAGATATGAATCAACAACTTTTTGAGGTGTTTCTTGAATCAGACCAGTTATGTTGCTTTTCATTTTCATCACTGAACAAACCAACTGTTCACCATTCAATTTAAACTCTTCTTCTTTCTGAGGATTTTTAGGTGATTGCAACTTGCCTTGACAACTTTGGCCATCTCCAGCTGAAAAATCTGACAACCAATTCACATCAATTACAGAAACAAGCGCAAACTGCAACAAAAAATAACAACAATAACAATAATAATAATGTTTTGGTAATCGTTTTTACCTTCAACAAGCAAAGTAGAGAACACAAGAGATTGATCCACAGTTGTTGCACCTGTTTCTGGTATATTCTCAATCAGCTCCATTGTTTGTTCCGCATTTTCAACAACAAGATCGGATATATTATTTTGTTTTAAGTTGCTTGGTTCACATTCTGATACTTTCTCCACTGGAGTAGCAGCAACATGAAAAGCTTTTTCCTCAACCTTGACAGATTCATTCTCTTGTAACTCGTAAACAATGGAACCTTGAATGTCATCATCAACCTTGGTAAGCGCATTATCCTGCATCTTTGACTCTTCAGCTAGTTCAAAATCGGGCTCATCTGAAATGGCAAGATAATTGTGTTTTAGCTTTGCTACTTCCTCCATTTGATTTTCACATTCATCTTGTTGGTCTTCAGCAGCTCGAGTGGCAGCTATTTCAGTAATCATTACATTTTTTGGCAACTTTTCGTCCATTTGATGAACGCATTCACAATTGTGGTCTTCAGAAGCTTGGATGGCTGCTTGTTCAGTAAGCATTACATTTTTTGGCAACTCTTCTTCCATTTGATGTTTGCATTCACCATTGTGATCTTCAGAAACCTGTGTGGCAGCTTGTTCAGTGATCATTGCATTTTCTGGCAACTTTCCTGCATCCTCACTTATCAAATCAACTTGTAAGGCCTTTTCACTGGGTTTTCCAACCTCAAATTCTTCTCCCTCACCAAAAAACAAATTCAACTCCAAGGCTTCACTTTCTGTCATTTCAGAGAAAAGCAAACAAAATTATTAAAGACTGCAAAACCAAGCATTAAGAATATTAAATAATCTCTACTGAACTTTTGTAATTCAGGCATCAAGTACCTACCATGAGAAGGAGAAACAGAGACTGCAGAAATAGTCTTGCAATTGACAACTACCTCACTTTTGAATGGAGAAATACCATCCAGTTTCTCAAAATCAGCTACCTTCTTAGATTCAACAATAGTGAGAATCTCATCATCAAGCTTGCGCAAACAATGTGCTTCCCCACGCTCTGTGGAATGGATCATACTTTTATTTTCACAAGAGATTTTATTTAGAGTTAAACAATCAATTTCATTCAATAAAGTTTCTTCCTTTACTGAACCTTGTTGCACCCTAACTTCCTCTTCAGCAACCACCTGTATGGCAGCTTGTTCGGTGATCATGGCATTTTCTGGCAAATCTCCTGAATCCTCACTTATCAAATCAACTTGTAAGGCCCGTTCACTGGGTTTTTCAACCTCAAATTCTTCTGCCTCACCAAAAAGTAAATTTAGCTCCGAGGCTTCACTTTCTGTCATTTCAGGGAATAGCAAAATTATTAAAGACTGCAAAACCAAGCAATAAGAATATTAAATAATCTCTAATGAACATTTTTTTGTTCAGACACCCAGTATCTACCATGAGAAGGAGAAGCACAAACTGCAGAAATAGCCCTGTAATTGACGACTACCTCACTTTTGAATGGAGAAATACCATCTGCATCTAGTTTTTTAAACTCAGTTGCATTCTTACATTCAACAATAGAGAGCATCTCATCATCAACCTTGTGCAAACAATGTGCTTCCCCGCTTTCTGTGGAATGGATCATACCTTTATTTTCACATGAGATTTTGTATAGAGTTAAACAATCAGTTTCATTCATGAAAGTTTTGTCCTTTATTGTACCTTGTTGCACCTTAACTTGCTCTTCAGCAATCTCCTGATGATCTGTTGCATTTTTTCCATGGCTTGAAACATCTGAAGGAAATACAATTACTGCATGAAGAACATACAAATAGAAATTGAACAGAGCAAAAAAGATGGATGTACATCACTGCATGATCGCAAAAATACAATTAACTCGAGACAAAGTAATTAGTTTCCTTTACCATGCCCTTGCGGCTTAAAATTGCTTTCTTGTAACCTCCTGAAAAGTTATTCAAAGTATTTATCCTTTCAATCAGTCTCAAAGCTAGTGTAATTATCTAAGTAATAAGATTTACATTTCTCTGTCTCCTTCATTCATAAGCGAAAAAGAAATAAAATATCTAAAACTTGCTTCAATAAATAACAAAGACTAAGATAGTAATATTAGCTATTAAATACTTCCAAACACATAGGCTCAGGTAAAAAAAGAATTTGTCATCAATATCTAATAAAAAATTTAAATCTTTCAAGGCTTCTCAGGCAAAGATACTCACCATGGGATGAGAAAGTCATTTTTTCAAATTCCCTGTCAGAATCACTGTTTTTATCCTTGCATTTGAAATTTCTATCCAATTTTCCAACTTTTTTACTTGTGCCCGACTCCAACTCAGACTTCTCTTTGAGATTGAAAAGCTCAACCGCATTCCTTTCAAGTTGTATTACAGTATACAAGGCTCTATTTGATGTCTTGTCAATGTTCCCAAAATCAGTAGATGTAACCTCATCCACAATCACAGTATTTGATTTATCGGGCTCCTCTGTACAATTTGATTGCAAACCAACTCCATTTTGTGCCACCTGCATGTCCATGGTCATCATGCATGTTTCTTTGTCAGCTAGTTCCCTGTTTTCGCAGATACCATCAAAATGGTTGCCATCAAGCGCTTCTGGAATCGCCTCTTCATCCAAGTGATCACCAACAAATTTCTCAAAAGTGTCCACCTGAGAATGAGAGTCACTCCCTTCGAATGATTTTTCTTTCTCCTCCATCCTGTCAATCCTGTTGGTATGCTTGGGAGACTGTGCCATTGCTTCTACGTTCTTTCCTGCAGAAAATTTACTTTCTCGACCAGTGGTCTGAGAAGACAGTTCTTGATTACTTGGTTCAGATAATCCTTCCATAAATAATGGTTGGCAACCATTACTGTCAAAAATGTCTTTTTTCCCAGCCATGCAATCTTCAAATTCTTGTTGGCAAAAAACCTCATTGTTAGAGCTCTTTGCTGTTGCAGTATTGCTCATTTTTCCATCTTCCAGCTCCTCTAAATAAAATTGAGATAAAGCATCCTTCTCATCTTCACAATTTGAATTATCCGTTATTGTTTTCTCATCTGCAACGTCTACAAATGTGAAATCAAGTTAACAGAAATGTGCAGGAAAAAAAAAACGTTGGCTATTTCTACAGCATGGTTATCAGTATCACTTATCAGGGATTAAGAATGTGCTTTGATCTTCAAGTTAGTCTCTTTAATTCATAAAAGAGTAATTATGTAACATAATGTCAAATAAAATAGGAACTTACAGCGACATTTTCTGCTCTGCTCAGAAAAATTACCCCCACAAAAGGACAATCCGGTACCAAAGGCTGCAAAAATAAAAATTTATTGCATTGTTAGAATTGGAAAACAGTCAAGTGCTTAGGTAGAGTCTCTCAAAGTGCAATTTTAGATTCTCTTGCCTTCAGATATTTTTCAATAATCTATGTAAGAATTTTTGAACGTTTTGGTGTTCAATTAAGCATTATTTATGAACCAGCCAAAAAATGTCCAATTTGTTTTTTGAAAAATAGTAACCTAATAATAACCTTGGAACAAACCTTGTTGATTTTCATCATCGTCTTCTGCAGCTGTACACCCAGTATGAGGGGCTGCAACAAATATAACATCCAACATTTTAAAAACAAGAATTTCGTATGAGACATAAAAAAGCATTTATTATAACAGGTTCCAAATAAATTGTAAGAAGAAGAGTTAATGAGGGGTCCTCACATTTTAAAGCGATAGTGGTAGCAGAGCAGTTTTGACCTCCATTGCAATCCTTTTCTTCTGGGGTAAACTGACAGATACCTTTCCCATCTTGATGTTCATCGCCACAGCTCGTTCTAGGTAGCTCGGTAGCATTACAGGCATTTCCCTCCTCATAAATTTGGGTAAAGATATTCTCTGAGGGACAGAAGACATTTCCATCCTCGTATAAGCTTTCTTTACCAATATGAGGTACTACTTCGCTTGTAAGTTCATATGTTGTATCATCCTGTTTAGTCATTTCTAGACCACTTACTCCATCCTGCTCAATAGATTCTCTCGTACTTTGAGTTGAATGTTCAATCACATTATCACTTTCATGGTATATGTTTTTGGTGTCCTCTACAAGAGGCTCTGCCCAAGCATCTGGTGATGCTTTCCTAATTTGGGGCACCAATGTGTGTACATTTTTATCTGCTGTATTATCTTGTTCAGTCCTTTCTGGACTACTGAATCTATCCTCTTGAACAGATATATTTTCAACTTCAGTTGAACGATCATAGACACCATCATCATTTTCCAGGCATACACCTTCGGTGCTCTTGGTAAAAATCTCTGCACTTACTGCTGATGATGCTTTCCCATTATCATGTAATACTTCATTCTCAATTTCATCTTTTGTATTGTCTGGTTCAGTACTTTCCATACCATAAACACCATCTTCCTGAATAGTTATCATATCAACTTCAGTTGCAAAATCACTTCCATAGCCTGAATCTTTGCCTGTTGACATTACTTTTCTTGCAGTTCCTTTCTCCAATTCAAATAGATTGGGGCATTCATCTACACATGATTAAGAACATACTAAGTAAACACAAAACATTAAAAATCATCATTTAATTGAAATTTAGTTACCTGGAAAAGCTGATTGATTTGCACTTGAGAGGCCATCAGCTAGAGAAACCACATCACAAGCTTTTACGTGAAATTCTGCAGATTTAAATTCAGCTGAATCATGACCATCTAAATTTGCACAGATCTCAAATGATTGAGATGATTGATAATCTGCACCACTCTCTTTACTACCATCTGAGATCAATTTCCCGGTGTCATTCGCCAGAACAATGTTCTTCTCACTAGAGACCACAGAAAGCCCTGCAACTGTTGATTCTTCTTGTTCTGTATTTGCCAACTTGATGGGTGTTGCAGCCACAGTTTCCTTCAAAATTATTGCAGCATCTATCTCCTTCCCAATGACAGAATGCAGAGCAGAAACAACCACAGAAGCATTCCTTCGTTTTCCTCTAGATTTACTTTTGGATTCCCTTTTCTTCTCATAGCTTTTAAGATCCTTGCTCTTGTTTGAAGTTAAATATTTTTTTTCCTCTGCAGCTTCTGGCATAGTCACTTCAGCATCTTCACTTGGTGGTGAAATGTTAGTAAGTTTAGTTTCTTCTATAATAATTGACTTTCTTGATAACCTCTTTTGCTTCTTCTCAACAGATTTACAGCGCACAGAAGGTCTCACGAAGTCACTTCTTAAGTTCTGTCGTGTAGATTGCCTTGGAGGTTTTCCAACCAAGCATTCATCCACGTCCTTAGAAGATTCTGTCTCCTGAGCTACTGCATGTTTTCGTTTCTGTCGTTCAACCTTTCCATCTCTACCACCAGTTTCATTCATTTCATTAGAGGTTGCTACCAAAGTGAGTCTAGAGGAATTTCTAGTAGACCTTAGTTCCCTAGTCTCGTTGATAGCCCTTTCACATTCTTTAACAACACCAACAACTTCATCTTCACTTTCAATTGCGGAAATGTTTCCTGCGGACTGAGATTTAGATCTCATGACCCTTCCAACCACTTCAACTTTAATCAATTCAGGGTTTCTACACTTACCCACATTTCTTGTTGATCTCCTGCAACACTTTCTGGGTTCAACATTATCATCGTCAATGATCTTGCTTACCTCCTCCTCCTCCAGAGATGCGGTAGATTTTTGCCAAATAGTTTTTCTCCTTAAACCCTTCAAAGGTTCTTGAAGTTGAAGAACCTTTTGACATCCATCTTGACTCCTAATAGTATCAGTTTCATTCTCAATCAAAGAAGAGGTCTCCTTATCAACCTTAGCCTGGGACCGAGTGATCCTACTAACACTTCCTATCTTTTCATTTCCTCTTCCTCTCTTCTTCCCAACAACTTTATCAAAAACATTGCTTTGCTTCGAATTCTTCGAATCAGGAATAATTAAAGTTGTCCTCCTCCTGCTTCTCCTGCCCGGCATTCGATAAACTGAAGGCTCATATTCGCGGATTTCATTCTCAGGACTGAACCTAACTATCTTGAGTTTCTTAGGTATATCATTAGGATCTTTCTCATTAGGAGTGGGAGTATCATTCACCTGTGAACAATTTAGAAAAATAAATAAATATATATTAGATAATTCATAAATTTGGTTTTCACAAAAATGAAAAGAATCAAACAGCAGAGACAATTCAAAATATATTTTTTAAAAATATTTAATCTAGTTTCCACTTAATAAAGAATCGAACAGAAAATACAAAATATGGAAAATAGCTCTCTCATAGAATATTTGAAAATTTTAATTTTAAGAACTTGAAATTATAAATTCTGACATTTTAAAAATATTTAAATCAAACCACACCTATCTTAACCATTTCTTTTGGCTTAAACCAGTTTGACTTTTAATTCAACAATATAACAGACACATTGAACTAAGACTTCCAATTCCTGTTCTCTCTCCTCCATTTTCTTAGCAAACAAACAGAAAAACGAATGTAATAGAAAGCAAGAATTACAGTACTCAAAATTTCATCAACCAAATAGTGCAGACGACAATAATCACCAAAATCACTCAAAAACAGTAAAATTAAAAACAGAAATGAATAGTCAAACCATGAGATGGGCAGTCAACGATTCCGCCATTTCCAGATTTGTTCTATTGGCTGGTAAGCCATGTTTTTTGCACAGAGCCTGCAATTTTTTCCTTTTTAAAGAATGAAAATCCATTTCTTCCATTCAAAATTCATGAACTCAGCATATGAACGAAGAAAGTAAAACAAAGGTACTGTTTGTGAATTTGAAAGTCGAGTTCCGTTTAAATTCAAAACGGATCTAGTTTTTCCCGCTCTTGAAACTTTGGATTGTATTTCTATTTATTATAGTGCATTGCTTTCACCACTTGCTACTGTATATTAAAGTAAGAACTCGCTTTTATGGTTTGCCAAATCACTGAGTGTGAGGGTATAATGGTAAATTCAGTGAAGATTTAAGCGAGTATTGTGAGTTTCCGCCTTGGGTAATGTAAAGTGAATGTGTACAGCGTATTTTTGAGTGGATAAGGAGCCTTTGAGTGGTAGCCACGTGTAGGAGCTTCTTTAATTTTGTCGGTTTGAAATTTTCAATTCTCTATCATTAGTATTGCGTTGAATTCAATTTTAATTCTCGTACGTTTGTTTAAAAAATAAATAAATAAATAAAATTAAAGAAAAATTGATGGTAATAGAAATAACTATAATATCATTTTCAATATATAAAACTAAAATACAGTTTATTTTATATTATATTACAATTTATATCACATTAAATAATAATTTTATTTTCAACTATAACTCTATTTTTAACATATTTTTTACACTAAAAAATAATATTTTTTATATTCTTTTTTATTTATTTTATACAATTTATTAATATTTTCTAATATTTCACTAATTATCTATAAATAAATATATTTTACATATTTATTAAAAAAATCTAATTATTAATTTAATAAAGTGATAATATAACAAATTAAATTAAAATAGCGTACGTTAATATTTTAAAGTTGAACAAACAAGAATTATAGAAAAAAAAAATCAATAACAAAAGTTTTCTTTTACTATTGATGCTTTTGGTCAATATTTTGATAATATTGAAATATCCGGAATTAATCTATCAAATTATTAAATTATTTATATTTTAATCTGAGCTATGTTATTATATTAATATGTATTTTGAATGTTTATGGTAATTTTAATTAATATTATTAGTGTTAATATTTTATATTTAATTTATATTTAATATATAAACCAATAGATACCTAAATTTGACAAATCAAAACCTAATTAAATTAATCAATAGTAAATTTAATTAATTTTAAACCTAATAATAATCAATCAAAACCTATAATTAAATTGAATATATAATATAATAATTGGTATAAATTAATTTGTATTATTTCAAATTCTTATATTATATGTTCAAATTAATTAGTTTTCTTAATATATACTTTTTTTGCAAAAATTTAGATAATATTTATTTTATTGCATGTATTTAATTTAAATATTTATGTAAGAATTAATATATATATATCTATTATAATTTTTTTAAATTACAATTTAAATATAATGAGATTTTTTTATAAATTAAAATTTTTAAAATTAATTGTTTGCATAAATTAAAAACTAAATAACAAAATTCAAAAAAATATTGGTTTATTTGTAAAATTTTGATTTTAATTATAAATTTTTTATACATATAAACTAAATAAAAAATAAAAATAAAAAATAATTGATGAACAGTATAACACCACTGTTCACGAGCGCCATTTTGCTGTACAAAATGGCGCTCGGTTGGAGAAGAGGCCATTTTGCTGCTTGGTTGGAGATGGCTTAATAGTGATGAATTATCGCTATTAATGATGGCATTGGGTGATGGTAGACCACCCGCAATAACAAATGATAGGTATAATAATGGTGGCAGTAGATCATAGGTAATAACGATCCGATGAGTAATTATTGATGACAGTGATAATAATAATAGTATTGTCATTAATACCGACGATAGCAGTGAATTGTCATTATCGATGATGATGATAGTGGTGGAAAAAAAATTGATGATGACAGTTGTAGATTTATAATTCTTATAAATTAAAAATAAAATTATGAAGTTATTTTTATAATTCCATTAAATTATGAATAGCTATAAAACACTATAATTTAAATTAGACCTTTTAATTTTAATTTAATTCTAAACTCTTTAAATGAACTTTTATCGATTTTTCATTTTGATAAATTATTTTTTAAAATTATTATTTACACTAAATGTATAATTTTATTTCAAATGACTCAAATTAATGAGAAATAAATATTATAATCTATATAATTTTTTTTTACCTAGTGAAAAGATATTTATACTTATTCTTTATATATTTGCAAGATTTATTATTTCTATTTTTTATTTAAAGTTTGTTTTAATTACTTATACTAACTTTCAATTCAAAAATATTTCTTAAAATAAATTGCAAACAATAATCCTCAAAAATATAAAAATAAAATCATTGAGCTAGTAGTTGGAGGTGATTGGGTTATTACTCGTACTACTTCTCTTGAAACATGGGAGGTTCCAACTTTAACAATTCTCTAATTTTTTAATGAATTGTCAATGTAGCAAGAAAATATAAAAATAAGAACTTCACTAAAAGAAAGAGATTTGATGTCATATTTTTTAAAAATCTAATTAAGACACTTATACTTTATTTAAGTATAAGAGATTAAAAACATATAAGGCCTTAATGTTGATTGGATTGAGATTTTGTTATATAATTGTTTGATGAAATAAGTTAGATTGTCAATAATTGGCATAGGTTTGATAAAGCTTACCATAATATTAATATAGGTTTAAAAAATACAGTGATTCAAGAGTATTTGTGAAAATTTTAGTTGGATAGTAAAATTTGTTCATGAATAGTTTAAAATTAAATTTTAGGCTTAATTGATGTTTAATTAGAAATTCACATACCCTAATTATATTTTTAAATAACCAAATTGAATATTGATCATTTTATAATATAGCATAACTCTAATCACGAAACTCAGTTTTTGTTCAATAAGCAAATAAATAATTAGATAATGATTTTATATAATTTAAAAAATTTAAGTTAGAATAAACCTGATTTAAGGAAATAAAAATTTAAATTATATTACACTTGTTCTTTTAAAACACTAAACATTTATAATTCTTTTAACATTATAAAAAAAAAAAAAGTGAAAAATGCAGCAAAATCATGGTTAGATAAATCATCCATCTATTTTATTTCTTCTCCTTTTCCACCCTCCCAAACAAAGTCTTAATCTTATATAATTACAAATAAATTTTCCAACAAGTCATTTAAATATTAAGAAAATTTGCAAAATTAAGGACAACAGCCTATGCTATTTGCTGTCCCATTGGCATTCTGCTCGCTGCATAAACTCGGAGATTTGAATATCAGTGAACAAAACAAAGAACATTAGACTTCACGATTTTTCTCTGATTTTCTCCTATGTTTATCGGATTTTATCACCCGTTTTAGATTGCTCACGATCAATTAATCAAAAACACTAAAAATTTCAAACTACAAAATTTTGCAAGCTGTATTTCAAATCAAAATCCAATAGAATAAAAATAATTATTATCTATTTTTTTTTTCTCAGCAACCAAACCCGGATGATAAAAGGAGTAGAGAATTTAAAAACAAGGAAGAAAAAGTCAGAAATCTCGTGTGGAAAATGCCGCTCATAGCGCAGTCTAGCGAAAGATCAGCGCTGCGTTTGCACAATAGATTCATCATTCTCTTTTCTTCTTCATAGAAATTCTTTAAAAACAGATAAATATAGAGGATATGCAAAATCAATGCTTCATTGAAATTAGGGGAAAAAAAAAAAAAAGCTAGTCTATTCTGTATCTGGGACGGGCTTGAGGAGACGCATTAGATGTGAAGTAAGTAAGGCATTTTATATTGGTGGCGACGGGGATGCTATGTTAGTTTTGCCCTAATTCCCAATTGGGATTTTGTTCGGCTAAAGGGATGATTGAAACGGTTGCGCGTTTTAGGTCAAAACCAAAACGCTTTGTCGTCTGACAGTATGATAATTCTTCATCATATTGATGAAGAAGGGCATGTGCTGATGTGACCATAAATTCATAATGTTTCATACATTGATGTTAAACAATTTAAATATGATAAATTTATTTATAAATTATTTTTTACTAAATTTATTTATAAATTAAATGAACTTTATGCTTATTTGTTTCAAACATTATGTTAAAGTTTTACTTATAATTATAATCTATTTAGCATTAAAATTTGAAAAAAAAAGGTATTTTGATTATACAATTATTTTCCATTAATTTGACCATGGATAATTTCAAAATACAAAAATTAATTGTGTTCAATTAATCATATGTAATATTAAAAAAATAAAAAAATTATTTTTTGGTGAAAAATTAAAAAATAATTAATAGTAAGTGTTTGGTAAATTTTTTATGTGAAATATTATACTGTTTATTTATGTAGTAGAACTGTTGATATCAATTTTTATTTGTTATTAAATTTTGTATATTTGAATTAAAAGAATTATAATTGATTTTCATTTAAACACTTAATAAATTTTTAATTGCTGATATATATATTTTTAAATAATAATTTAATTTTATAATTAGACATCTAAATTTACTTAAGAGGTATTTAATAAAGCAAATGTTAAATATTTAATTGATATAAAAATGTTCAAGTCATAAATTACTTAGTGCAATCGAATAGAGTTATGAACAACTTATGAAATTTATCCTTTGAAACTTTTTTTATCACAATTAAAATTTTTAGTTAGCTAATAAATAATATAATTTTTTTTAATTAGTGACGTGTATATTTATAAATTATTTAGTTGGTGAATTAAAAATTCCTTAAGCGTCATGGGCCCAATAGAAATTGAAATAGCAATATAGAGTCTATAATAGAATTAAAGAAAGTGTCGGTAAAGTCGTGCAAAATTAAGGAAACTAGAAGCTGATTTTTGACATTAAAATTACTATATAAGCAGAAGCTAGGGTTTACTGAGGGTCTTTAGAGTAAGTGTGAGTCGCCGCACGAGGTATGTAGCTCACCTCCTCTTGCACCTCCTCCTCTTTTTCTTTCTGTTTGGGTTCTGAGATGGCAGAGAAGGCAGAGAAAATGCTCTTTTTCTATTTTGGATTTCAATGCTCACTGTTTTTAATCTGTTTATGTTTTTATGAGCTGAAAATGGATTGAAGGAAAAAAAAAAGAACTGATTCATTTTGTAAATTTCCTTGATATTGCTAATAAATGTTTTGAATTCGGTTTTTTATGTTTCGGTAAATCCTGGTTTCATTTTAATTTGCTTGAAGCATTTAGCATCGTGGTTTTATGTTGATTTTGAACACCTATATCGTAAATTTGTTTTTCTAATAGATCAGTGTTTTCTTTTTACTTTTTTGTTGTGAAGGAGGAGAGATGTCTCACAGGAAGTTTGAGCACCCAAGACATGGGTCCCTTGGATTCCTTCCAAGGAAGAGAGCTTCTCGTCACAGGGGAAAAGGTATATTTTCATGTGTGTTGAAAATGTATTATGTTTTTATATAATTGGTTTTTTTTAACAAGGATTTGTCAAAAGATCCTCATTGCTGAGGATATGCAAAGTTATGTTCTATTAAAATTGATATGGATATCTAGTTTATTATTAATTTTGCCCTTGCTTGAGAATAATTAAGCATGATTTTTTTAATTTGGCTGTCATATAGTTTGATCTGAATGATTGTTTCTGTGATATATTGTTATCTAAATTTTTCTTGGAAATGGGGTTTTTGTAAATACATAACAAACCTGAATTTATTGGTAGGATTGAGGTTTTTGACATGAACTGTTTTCTTCTTTTCCAATTTATTGAATTTGTTGATTTTGTTTGTGTTGTGCATCAGACATTTATATTCTAGAGGTCTCACATGCGTTCTTGTTTTGGGGCATACAGTGAAGGCTTTCCCCAAGGATAACCCCAACAAGCCTTGCAAACTTACTGCCTTTTTGGGTTACAAGGCTGGGATGACACACATTGTCAGGGAGGTCGAAAAACCTGGATCAAGTAAGCCAATTTTAAACTATGCCCTCTTAATTCCTGCACTTTTTAGAATAAAAAAATTTAATTCTTATAGAGCTAAAAACACATTTGTGAACTTGACTTTGTATCTTCCAAACTATTACAATAAGTTCCCTTTGTATCACATTCATTATAAGTGTTTTATTAGAAATGCTTGGTCTGCAAATAGTTTATTGGTGTAGCTAATATTTCTTATCACTGTTCTTTAGAGCTTCACAAGAAGGAGACATGTGAGGCTGTTACAATCATTGAAACACCTCCAATGGTTGTTGTTGGAGTTGTTGGCTACGTGAAGACACCACGTGGTCTTCGTTCTCTGAACACTGTCTGGGCTCAGCATCTCAGCGAGGAGGTGAAAAGAAGGTTCTATAAGAACTGGTGCAAGTCCAAGAAGAAAGCATTTACAAAGTACTCAAAACAGTATGAGACTGATGACGGAAAGAAAAGTATCCAAGCCCAGCTTGAGAAGTTAAAGAAATATGCAACTGTTATTCGTGTTTTGGCCCACACTCAGGTAATATTTCTTTCCTGTTTTGAATTGATTATTGAACTTCCTTTGAGAATATTAATCATGATGGTGTGTTTTGATTTCTTGATTATCATGCAGAAAGTCACAAAGCTTGGATGTACTTTCATTATTGTGGCTTATATGATCCCTGGTTGCTTGTTGCTACTTTCTGCTATCTAGAGTTTTACTATTTCTTAGGTAAACTTAATTTTTGTGTTGTTTACTGTTTTACAGATCAGGAAAATGAAGGGTTTGAAGCAGAAGAAAGCTCACTTGATGGAGATCCAGGTTAATGGTGGGACTGTTGAACAGAAGGTGGACTATGCCTATGGATTTTTTGAGAAGCAAATTCCAATAGATGCTGTCTTCCAGAAGGATGAAATGATTGACATCATTGGGGTCACCAAGGGTAAAGGTTATGAAGGTGTTGTCACTCGTTGGGGTGTCACCCGTCTTCCTCGTAAGACCCACAGGGGTCTCCGCAAGGTGGCTTGTATTGGTGCCTGGCATCCTGCAAGAGTTTCATTTACTGTTGCCAGGGCTGGTCAGAATGGATATCACCACCGTACTGAAATGAACAAAAAGGTTTACAAACTTGGCAAGGCCGGCCAGGAGTCCCACACTGCTATAACTGAGTATGACAGGTAATTATCAAGTCACTTAACTACTGCCAAATTTGTTACCAAGAATTTGGACAAAATAATGTGATCAACTTCTGCTTAATCATGTAATCACGAAGGTCTGTTTTTTTTGTGGCACTTTTTTTTAATCAGAGTCCCAGGTGTTGTATTGTGATCAGATTCATAGATTAATGACGAGCAGTATACATAGTAATTTGCTTTACAAGCCTTAGCTATCACTAACTAGTTTACTGGGTTTCTCAAAGAAATAAAAATAAAAAAACTAGTTTACTGGGAATTTGGTATTCCCAAAATTATATACTACTATAGTTTTCTGAAACTTCTCTTTTGCTGGTAGAACAGGACTGAAAAAGATATCACTCCAATTGGTGGTTTCCCGCAATATGGTGTGGTGAAGGACGACTATATTATGATCAAGGGATGCTGTGTTGGACCTAAGAAGAGGGTGGTTACTCTCCGCCAGTCTCTGCTTACCCAGACATCTCGTGTGGCTCTTGAAGAGATTAAAATTAAGTTCGTTGACACCTCATCGAAGTTTGGACATGGTCGCTTCCAGACGACACAGGAGAAACAGAAGTTCTTTGGTCGTCTTAAGGCATAATAATGGAAAATTAGTATCAAATTTTGAGTCTTCCATATTAATTTAGTTGGCCAAGTTTGTCATGCACCAGAGATTTTTGCTTTTTCACATCTATTTACTGGATTTTGAGATCTCGAAATTTTTTTTGAGTGGTTTTATTTTAGTGGAATTACTTTTTATATAGTCTCCTTATCTTGCTTTAATTATATATACAAGTTTGTGATATTTTATGTTATATTTGATATATATCCTTTTCTGTTCACTGTATTTGTAGTTTTAGGCGGTCGAACATGAGCCATTTTTTTTGGTTATTTTGTTGCTGTTTGTATTCCTTTGCTAGAACATGAGCTATATTTTTGGTTCTTCAGAGCACCGAGCAACAGCTTTTGACGTTCATATTGTTAATGCTGGCATCTCAAATGGTATCATAAATTTAAAATTTATCCATCTTGTAGTTGTTGTGTAGTTGCTTTATGGGGTGTTTGGTAGAGCGATGTCTAAATGTGCGATTGGTATAAAAATGTAATTGTCAAATCGCCAATTGCTAAAAGCAGTTTATGACTGTTTATGAAATTTACCGATTAAAGAGAAATTTTATCATAATCGAAATTTTTAATTGGCCAATTAAACATTATAAATTTTTTTAATTGGCGACGAGTATATTGACAATTGGCAATTAGTGGTGTTTAGTTGGCCAATCAAACAGTCCCTATAATATATAGTAGAAGTGTTCATGGTTTGATTGATTTAGGGTTAATAGTTTTAATTAAATTAATTTTATCCATTTATAAATAATTTAAATTATATTTAAAACAAGTAAGATTAAAAATTAAATTAATAATTTTAAATTTAGATTTGGATAATTGATTTGAATTATTAAAAAAATAAAAAATAAGTATCATATAAATTAAAATATTTTTATAATATTAAATTATATTTTAAATATATTCATGAAAAATTAAAATAAGATTAATTATATTTGAAATAAATGAAAATTTTATATTATTTAATAAAAATCAATTAAAAAAATAAAGAAATATCAAACTTTAATATAAACAAAAAGATAAACAAAAAGTCTTTATAAAATTAAAATTTAGGTACATATAAAATAAAATATATAATTTTATTATACTTGTGTTTAGTTTGGTTTTAATTGTTTTTTCATATATTTAAACAGTAATGAAATCAAAATATTAGGTTTAATTATTTTTTTTAAATTAATCTGAACTATATTAATTATAAAATCACACTTTTTAACTTGGATTAAATTAGATTAATTCGGATTGATTAATTTTTGTGCAGTCTTAATAAATAATATATAAAGATGGCAAATTGACAGATTTAAAGCGGATTTCTCTATTCTCATTTTTCATCTTTATATGTTAAAAGTTCATCACATCCTTATATAATTTTCTAACGGGTTAAAATTTTGATATCTCATCCAAGAAATTCTACGAGGCACGATTTTTTTATACAAAAATTAAAATTTCACCTTATATATTTTATTCATTCATTCTTATTTTAAGTTATATTTAACATAAAAAATTAATTAATTAATTAAAAAATTCTCAATAAGAAAACATAGATATTCAATTAAATAAAAAATCATTTTTCTGATAAATTTATTAGAATTTTTCACTATAATTATTAAATTTTATTTTCATATAAACTTATTATATTTTTTATTGTAAAATTATACTATATAAATGAATATTCATTGATCGACATATTAAAATTTAAATAAAAAATAAATAACAATCATAACATATAAATTATAATAAATTTTACTAAAATTATTTAAAAAATAATATTATTAGATTGATAATTTGTCAATAAATAATCAAATATTTATATTTCAGTATATAATAATAAAAATTTAAATCTTATATTTTTATATAAATTATTATTATTACTTAACAAAATATTTTATATTTTTATTCCTTTTTAGAATTCAATATTTTTATTAATTCATTAAAATATTTAATTAAATAATAAATTACAAAAAAATTAAAATTAATAATTATATTTTTTATAAATTCAATCATACAATAAAAAAATAATTATTTCATATATATATGGCGGGATTGGTTATTAAATAAGACATATAATTTTTATTTTCACTTCATATTTATTAAAAAAATTTAATTTTTCCTCGCCTTACCCATTCCCCTAATCAAAATAAAAAATTTTCGCTTTGATCAAGATTGGACAAAACGGATTCCTATTAAGTCGAGATATTTTTTCATCCCTAATAATATATTTTATTTTTATAAAATTTTAAATCGAAGGAAAATAAATTTATATAATAAGTGGTTATTAGGAAAAAAAAATTGTATATACCATTTTTCTATCTTTTCTCTTTGGAATATAAGAGGTATCTTTAGTATTATTATTATTTTATCTTTTCACTGTTTTTGTTCAATTTGTACGCGTGATGAATTTTTTAAATAGTACAAATGTTTAAAAAAAAATTATTTTTTATTTAAAATTAATTGAAGCTCAAACAGTAAAATCGCTATAAATTAATATTTAATAAATTAATAATTTTTATTATATAATAATTTTTTTATAATTTTAATTTGAATTAATATATTAAATTAATAATTTTGATAAATTAATAAATTAATATTTTTATAAAAAGTTATTATATAATTATATGATCTAATACGTATTATAAATTAATAATTTATTATTGTTATATATATAATAAATTATAATATGTATATTATTAAAATATAAATTTAAAAATTATTTAAAATTTAAATAATTATACTCACTTATTTTTTATTCAGTTCATTTAATTAATATTTAATTTATCACACTTATTTTTTAATTAATTAAATTTACATTTAATTAATTTTTTTTTCATTTCAATTAGTTAATATTTAATTCGTTATATATGTTTTTATCCATTTTAATTAAATTATATTGAATTAATCACATATTTTTTATTCAATTCATTTAATTTATATTAAATTAATTACAAAATTAATAAAAAAAATAAATTTTTAATTGATTAAATATATATTTATTAAATTACAAAATTTTGAATTTTTAGGTCATTAACCTGTTTAATTTTTAAAGTTTGTCAAAATCACAATTAATTTTAAAAATTAGATAAAATTAATAAAATTTAAAAATTTGTATAAAATTAAAAAATAACATGAAATTTTTAACTTTTTAAGACATTAGACCTACTAAATATATATATATATATATAAGTCAATTATTAAAATATATTTTTCATATATAATATAACTTTTTTATTTATTAATTTTGCATATTATTCTCATATGATAACAAATAAAAATACAACATTTGAAAATATCTCATAATAATAAAAAAATAAAAATAAATGGGTGTTAGATTCTCAACTAAAAAATTTAAAATCATAATTTACTGTAGCATATATAGTTTTTTTTAGTTGATTAAATGTTTGATGGTAATAAGAATTAATGAATTTTGGGTGTTAAATTAAATTTTTTATGAGGCTAATTATAATCTATTTTACAAAATTTTATTTTATACAAGACTCCATTTTAAAAAATATTTAAATATACTTAAAAATCGTTAAATAATTTTTTGAGTGTTTAAATAATTAATTTAAAAATAAAAAAAAAATTAAACAAAATTTTTTAAAAATAATATTTTCAAAACTTTATTTTTATTTAAATACTCCCTTAAAAATAAAATTTTAATTTGAATTGTTAAAATTCCCTAAATCATTAATATAAATGAATAATAGTTTATAAGTAATAAAAGCAATAAAAAATACATAAAATTAAATCAAAATTTATCAAATATCACAATTGATAACGTCTAATTAAACCATGTCTTTACTATTATTTAATATTTAATATCTTTCCTTTTAAATATGATTTCACAAAAATAACATAAATTGGATAAAAGAAAAATATGATTTCATAAATCAATAATAGAAGATAAAATGGGGCCCAAAATAAAAATATGATAAGGTCCCACCAGCTGTCTACTTCAAAGTAGAAGTAGGGTAAAATAGCTACATGCGTAGCAGTCGATCTATACATCATTTCTGATCCTTTCTCTCTCTCTATCTCTCTCCTTCTCAGGCAAGTTCTGTGTTTCTTTCTCTCTTCGATTTTCGATTTCACTCCGTTTTTTTTTTCTTTTTTTGGTAGCTGGGACAGTCTTTTTTCCGAGAAAGAAAGTCTATATTTTGGAATTTCATAGTGATAGAAGGCTTTATTACCTGTTGTTTAGATTCAAACTGTCGTTTTTGACTTTTCTTGTAATTTCTTAGCTTCTGAATAGAGAGCTCTAGGGTTTTGAGTTTCATATTCTGTTAACTGTTTGGATTTGGATTATGGGGTTCTTAAACATGTTTTATTAATTGCTTTTGATTTACGAATGGATTGCAGGAAATAAAATCAATTAATTAGCTTAAAAGATATATTACTTGAATTGTTTGGTTTTTAGGTAACTTTTAAGTTTCAGTTTATTGAATAAGGCATTGTAATAGTATGAACGTAGGGAGTTGGTATATTTAGTTGCTTAGTATTGAGAAACTCTTCAATGCAATTTGATGCTTTTGATACTGGAAATTATGGATTAACCATGGGATTGGTTTTGTTGCAGGGCGTGTTAAAATGGCAGAATCTTCCAAAGTTATCCATGTTCGCAATGTCGGACATGAAATTTCTGAGGCATGTTCTCTATTTCTAACTCGCTCTTACACATGCGCATTCAGGTGTTTGAAATCCTACTAATTTTGTATAGTCACAGTATTTATCTGTGTTACATGCACAGTGTATGCAAAATGAAAATTGCTAAGAACACTTTGCAGTTGTAACTGGTTTTGAAATCAAGTGATACTAGGAAAATACTGTTCTGTGAGTGCATTATTTTGTTGCAATAAAAAAATTTCTCCTCGTTTGTTTACTGAAAGGCGTAGCAATGAAGCTTTTTCCCACTACTTCCATCTTGTCTTGAGATATATTAAGGATTTGTGGAATGGTATTTGTATACCAGACCAAGTATATTTTTCTCTGATGCATTATCATGTCCTATTCTTTTCAGAATGATTTGCTTCAGTTATTCCAGCCATTTGGAGTCATAACAAAGCTTGTTATGCTTCGTGCTAAAAATCAGGTTTTTTTTTTGTTTGTTTTGTGGGTCAGATAGTTGTTTATTGACATATTGAGCTTAAGCAAAACAACAGCATTCACTATACTACTATGCTTTCTCAACTGCATGTGTAGGCTCTCCTCCAAATGCAAGATGTTTCTTCAGCTGTCAGTGCTCTGCAATTCTACACAAACGTCCAGCCAACCATCAGGTATGCCCAAATTGCAGATGGTTACTATTAGGAGCCTTACAGTGAGAATATTCATTTTCTTTTCTGTAGAATATCGTTTCCTGAAAAGCTATGAAAGAGATTTATCACATCAAATATTCAGACTGTAGTATATATTATTAATCTTCTTTTGTTCTTTTAGGGGTAGAAATGTTTATGTCCAATTCTCATCACATCAGGAACTAACCACTATGGATCAAAATTCTCAAGGACGAGGAGATGAGGTTGGTTCTTTGTAGCCTAATATGCTGCCTATGTTTATGCATAGAAAATTTTAGAGGATTGGCCTTTTTGTGGAATTACCTTTCAATTGCCACATGTTGTTAGTTGATATTGCTTTAAAGTGTATATTGAGGGTTGTTTCTATATAGATCAAAGGAGTTTATACCAGGCAGATGCATGATATGGTTCGTTTGAAATGAGTTTCATTATTATGTTTCAATTATGAAATAATTAGTTTCATGTTTGTCATTGAGTTTTGTGGATAATGTTGTGAACTGTATAATTTTATGATATTGTACTAATAAGGTAATATTGATATTGTAACTTAAAGAAGATTTTCAGTATTATATATTACTTAGGAAGTTAAAAAACATGGAAAACTTAAGAAAAATTAGATGTACTATTCCTGTGACTATCTGCCCTTTTCTTGCCCTTCAGTTACTTTTGCAGTTATAGAATACTGTTTTCACAATCAATAATAATCTTATATTTCTTCAGTAGGAAGTTGCATAATATTCCTGATCAGAAAATTTTGCAACAAAGACCTGAATTATCAAATTAAGAATTAATTAGTGTAACATGTCTAAATTTATTTTCCTTTTGACTGCATCGTATGATCAGCCACCATTCAACACTCAGCAAAACTCTTGGTCAATTGTTGAGTTCTTCTGTGGCATTTAAATCAGGTTACTTACAGGAGAATTGTAATTAATTTCTTCAATTATCAAACTGAAATAGACTAAGTACTTTAAAATGTCTTTTAACACAATTTTTTATTATTTACATATTATATCCTCCATTTCATTGTCAAAGTTATTGGGCCAATACTTTCTGAAAGAGTTCTATGTGTTGCATTATCAAATTCCTGAAGTGCATATGATTTGGTGTAGCAAAATAACATCATAATGAAAAATGAATTATAACCCTGTAATAGATAATGCCCGATAACATTTAGCATTTCTAACTTCTTGCTTTCTCATCTTGCAATCTGATTCTCTTGTTTGTCAACTGCATCATTTGTTAAATGCTTTCTGTAACCCATTTACTTTTAATTGTTCTTATTTTCTCTAACTAAAGTTCTCTCTATATAACTCTCTTCTCCTATCTATGCTTCTCTATTTATTCTCTTCTCTCTCTCTTCTGTCTCTATGCTGGTTTGCTGTTGGGAACTCTGGATGCGCAGCCAAATCGAATTCTTTTAGTTACAATCCATCACATGCTGTATCCTATTACAGTGGAAGTGCTACATCAAGTTTTTTCTCCTCATGGATTTGTGGAGAAGATTGTCACGTTTCAGAAGTCGGCTGGTCAGCTTCTTCAAGTTTTCTTCTCTGTCTCTCTCTCCCCTCCCCCTTTCTTAAATTTTAATGCCAACCTAGATTAAATTAACATTTATTTTTTTGTAAGGTCTTTTTGTTTGCTTATGTTATCATTATCAGCACAATGATGAGCCTTCTAGATGGTTTTATAGTTGTAAATCATTTATCTTGTCATTTTCCTAACTCTTTACTTTGAGTGCCCTGCGGATTTCTCTTTTGCTTTTCAGTGAGTGGCAAAGAGGCATAATGACATCAGCAGACTTGTGCATAAAAGTTTTCTATAGTTTTTAATGTCTTTTTGCTCTACTATTCCTGCTTACTGTTCAGGTTTCCAAGCTCTTATCCAATATCAGTTACGCCAGAGTGCTATTGCAGCAAGGACTTCTCTTCAGGTATTATTCTATCTTTTAGTTCCCAAGGTGACTAAAATCTAAAAGTCTGTTTAACTTCCTGTGAGCGGCTTGATTTTGAAAAAGTTTGATGCTTGGCTAATTTTGTAGGGACGTAATATTTATGATGGTTGCTGTCAGCTGGACATTCAGTTTTCAAAGTACGGAAGGGCGTCCTTTGCAATTTTATTATCTCCTGTTTGCATTTTCTTTTTCAAATTTTGCCACCTGTTCTGTGTCTATTTTCCTTCTAGGTTGCAGGTTTGCATCTGAGAATTATAATCCATGATTGTATCATTGCGATTGTTTGATTTTTCAATTCCTTAGACCAGCCAAAAAGAGGAATTCTAATTTCTTTTTCTTTTGTTGATATTTCTTATTTCTTATATTTGTCTTCCAGCTTGGATGAGTTGCAAGTGAACTACAATAATGACCGATCAAGGTCTGTGATAGTTAAATGGATTCCTAATTTGAAACTTTTATGTCTTTTTGGGATTATATCCTACGACACTGGCCAAATATTTATTATTATTTCTCTTTGCTCAGGGATTTCACTAACCCACATCTGCCTGCTGAACAGAAAGGTGGCAGATCTTCACAAGTGTGTACCGTTGTCTGGTTTTATTTTTCTTGAACTCACATACTTGTTAATTGATAGATAGTTTGAAATTATTAAAATCCTGTGTTTCTTTTGCAGCAGGCTGGATATGGTGATGTAGGAGGTACATATGCCGTTCAAGCCCCCTGTAGCCACGGCAGACTTGGAATTTGGAAGCTATATAATGATCTAAAACTCTTAGCTTATTCTCTGTATGTCTTGCTTGAGCATTAACTGACTGAATTTTTTTGTTTTTCTTTGTTGCAGTTGCATATCCACAGGTGGGTATTGCTCAGGACCTGGTACAGATACTAGTTGTATTCTGTGTGTATATGTCTCCTGACAATTGTCACTTTTTCTTTTTCACTTTTACACATCCATATTTCTTGTGGCATTTCTCCCTATATAGTTTGAATGATGCCTGGGATTTCTGTTGTAAGTAGAAACATCATACCTGCTAAATTTGCAAGTTTTTAAAACGTACGTCCAAGACTCTTAAGTAGAATCATTTTGCTAAGTATGCTGTTTCTCAAAATGGAAAATGAATGAAAGGAGATAGCAAAGCACAAAATGAGGCCATTCAGTTGTAGCTTGTGGACTCTTTTTTGTGTGCGTATTGCTGGGAAGTAGACTCTTTGCTTAGGCATCATTTATATTACATCATTATCGAGCTCATGAATAGAATTCTCATTTAACAACCAGATAATTTGTGGTTTGTCATCATCGAGACGATTGTTCAGAGTTTTTTAATTGCTACAATTGTCTTAATATATATGATATTTAGATTTGATTAATCCAATCATCTTTTGTTTAGATGGCCAATGCAGCTGCAATTGCTGCTGCTTTTGGTGGAGGTTTACCACCTGGAATCAGCGGAACAAATGATAGGTGTACAATTCTTGTCTCCAATTTAAACCCAGATGTAAGTCAGCTTTACCTTTTTGTTTATTTGTGATTGATCGATTTATTTGGTACTCATGATGAAAACTTTCATGTGCTCAGAGAATAGATGAGGATAAGCTTTTCAACTTATTTTCCCTTTATGGAAACATTGTGAGGATAAAGCTTCTCCGTAATAAACCTGATCACGCACTTGTTCAGATGGGTGATGGTTTTCAGGCTGAACTGGCAGTGCACTATTTGAAGGTATGGTCACAAAAGCGCTCACACTACATTACATCAATTATTCTGGAATACTAAAATATATAATTACGCACAGCTCCTTAAAATTTTAGTTCAAATTTCACATCAAAATTTTAGTTCAAATTTCACATATAATTGGTGAATGTAGTTTATTTTCTTAGTATTTTTAATTTCACTAGTTTTAAGGATGTTTCTCAAACTCAAATGAAGCTGTACTTTTTTGTTGGTCCAAGTAATAATGTTTGAAGCTGTGTGGTTAGGCTTCATAGGGAAAGAACGAACTGTTCTTTCATTCATGGATTTTCTTTATTATTTATTTATTTTTGTTTATGGATCCACCTTTACCTGTGTCTTTCTCGTAGTATTTTATCTTTTACAATGTTTAACGTGGTGCCAATTCTTATCTCATTGATCTACAATGGTTGTGTGCCATATTCAACCCATTGTATTTTATGGGTGGACAGATTTCGTTTATGTTATTACAATATGATTTTCTATCTCACTTACTTTTGTTGATCCTTTTTATGCAAGTGATATGCTGTTTTATTTTGGATTTTCACTTTTTTCTCTAGTCTTCAAATGTGGAGCAGGGTGCTATGCTTTTTGGGAAGCGATTGGAGGTCAACTTTTCGAAGCATTCCAACATAACTCAAGGTGCTGACACGCATGAATACGTCAACTCTAATCTCAATCGCTTCAACCGTAATGCTGCAAAGAACTACAGATACTGCTGCTCACCAACAAAGATGATTCACCTTTCAACTCTACCTCAAGACATCATTGAAGAGGAGATTGTGAGCCACTTAGAGGAGCATGGCACCATTGTCAACACCAAGCTCTTTGAGATGAATGGGAAGAAGCAAGCCCTTGTTCTGTTTGAAACTGAGGAGCAGGCCACTGAAGCCCTTGTATGCAAGCATGCTAGCTCACTTGCTGGTTCAATAATCCGGATTTCCTTCTCCCAGCTACAATCAATTAGAGAAACCTCATAAAAGGATAATGAGGGTAAGGATTTGCAATGGAAATAGACTATTAAGGATTCGTATTCAGCAAGGATAATTTAATGTGTTGGTGATTTGCATTGCTTCTCCTCTCTTGTAACAATTCATTGCTTTCAACTGATGGATGCTATTTTCATTTTTCATTTAACGTCCTTCTTAGTCTGCTAATATTTCTACCAATTATTTGTTAGGTTTGTTCAACACGAGGACTCGAGTAGATTTTCCTTTTTTGCAGCAAATATGCTCAGTTTTGAAGAGTAGGAAGGGAGAGAGAATGTATTAATTATAATCCTTTTGTACCATTTGTTGTATATTTGCTTGTAATTCAGGCCAATCGAACCATTTCTGTTATATTCTTAATCCATTGACCATTTTGTTCTATCCCTCAGAGAACTGCTTTGCGATGTTTCTTCTATTTCTCCCCCTATTCCTACAATCTTTTTCTTCTTCTTCTTCTCCTCTCTCTCTCTCTCTCTCTCTCTCTCTCTCTCTCTCTTTCTTGCTGCAAAAGGTTTGAGAAATGTGTCAGAATGTCACCCACTGGTTTCTTTCCGAGGACTGACTTTTCATCCTTTTAACATATACCTGGAACAGGGTCGTTTTCGTTCTGGCTCTGGGTTGGTCCCAGCAGATTCGGTTCTAGAAAGATATAACCCGGGGTAAATTGGGCCTTTTACAGGTTTGGGTTTGGCCAGCTTGGCTGGATTGTGGTTGATTTTCAGCAGTATCATATGTATTTTTAATTTTTTTTTCTTCCTATCAACTCTAGTATGATTCGAGTCAGGTCTGGACCTATTAAGATCCAGTTAACCGGCTTGCAGGGTAACGATGAGGAGAAATTATTAGGTAGGTAGTACTGGATAGTTGATTATGAAAGCTTGATTTTAGGGTTGATAAATATATATTGATCTAAGCCCTTCGTTCCTTATCAAATCTTTTATTGTACAATACTGGCAAAGAAATAGGTTTCCAAAAACAAAAGAAAATCGAGTAAATGGATTCAACTCTGACCCGAATTTCAGCTTCATTTTCGCTTGAGCGCACTCTTCTCTCTAACAATTCTCATTCTCTATCTTCAACAAGAAGAATTTCTGTTAAGAGACTATTCTGTTCAAATTCCAAAGGGGAGATGAGCAGTAGATCAGTAGGTTCCCAAAACGACGCCGTTCTCGACGATTCCCTTTTTGAGTCCGAGAGATTACGACTCGACGCAAAGGCCCGAGAATCCATGGCCGAGACTTCTAAGAAAGAGGAGATGGAGAATGACCCGAAAGCTTGGAAATGGGTAATCCGAAAGAGAATATGGGATTTTATGGAGGCCCGTAACTTTGCCCAAAACCCACGACCCGTTCACCATCGTATCCCTAATTTCGTTGGCGCCTCAGCTGCTGCTAACAATGTAATTTCTACTTCTTTTGTTCTTTT